>PVIA01003847.1:0-155176 GCA_004024845.1 Tonatia bakeri | reverse complement strand
ACCGAGAAATAGCCAACCTATCAGATGCACAGTTCAAAACACTGGTGATCAGGAAGCTCACAGAATTGGTTGATTTTGGTCACAAATTAGATGAACAAATGCAGGCTATGATAAGAGAAATGAAGGAAAATGCACAGGGAATCAATAGTGATGGGAAGGAAACTGGGACTCAATAGAGTGGACCAGAAGGAAGAAAGGAACAACCAAACAGGAAAGAAGGGAGAAATAAGAATTCAAAAAAATAAGGAGAAGCTTAGGAACCTCCAGGACATCTTTAAACATTCCAACATCTGAATTATAGGTTTACCAGAAGGGGAAGAGGAAGAGCAAGATATTGAAAACTTATTTGAAAACATAATGAAGGAGAACTTATGTGAAGCTCTAACACACATATAATTGGAATCCCAGGAGTAGATAAAAAGAGATAGGAACAGAAGCAATATTTGAAGATATACTAACTCCTAAATTCCCAAACCTAATGAAATACATCAAACCAGAGATTCAAGGAGTTTTTTTAAACTCCAAGTTGGATGAAATAAAGAAAACAGTATCTAAAATCAAACTGATACAGTATAGTTTCATTTGTCTATTATACCTCAATAAAGGCAAAATAAAGAAACAAATATAAACAAACTGCTGAAAAGCGAAGAGAAAAAGAAAAATACAAGCAAATAGAGGGCAAAAAGGCACATTACCCTCAAAGAAAAACAATAAAACTCAATTACCTATTTGGCAGAAATTATGGAAGATATAAGACAGTGAATGACATCCTCAGAATTTCAAAATTTTAAAGAAATCTGCCAACCTAGAATTATATCCTTCAAAATTATGGTAAAAAATTTTCAAGCCAACAAAAGCTGAGAAACTTTGTCACAAGAGATTTGGCATAATAAGAAAGACTGCAGGGAATTCTTTAGACTGAATGAAAATGACCCCAGATTGAACCATGCTACTAAAGGAACAGAGAACCCTGGAAAAGGACAAATATGTACATAATATAAATGATTTTTACTGTTTAGAAAAACAATGATATAATGTCATGTGGGGATTGAAACATAAGTAGTGATAAATGTGTGACAACACAACACAACACAAAAGATGAGGAGACAAGTGTAATTAAACCATTGTAAATTTATTGCCTTATGCAGAAAGTGGTAATGATACAGATTTAAGGTAGACTTTAATAAATCAGGGGATATATTATGACTCAAAAGCTAATAGAGGAAAAAAGATAAAAATTAAAATATTCTGTTAACCCAAAAGAGGGCAAGAAAGGAGCAATAACAGAAATGAAAAAATAGTAGGGACAAATAGAAAGTAAATAATAGAGAGCAGGCTGGCAGCTCTGGTAGGGGTCGGTGGTGGAGGGATCGAGCAAAAAAGAAAAAGGACTCAGGTTCAAGGACAACAGTGTGACTGTGGGATGGGGGAGGGGTAGGTGGAGGTGGAAGAGGGAATAAGGAGGATAAATGGTAATGGAAAAGTACAATAAAAAGTAAATTTAAAAGGAAATAAATAGAAGGAGGATAGCCTTAATTATATTACTAAGTATATATACATTAAATATAAATAGATTAAAAAACCATAGCTAAATAATAAATACTAAAAGACTGGGTTTTTCAAAGGCCAAATATAAGCTGTTTACACAAAACACTTTTAAATATAAAGTTAAGATATATTGAAAGAAAAAGGAAAAATGACATAGATGCAAATATTGATACTATCCAAAGAAAGCTAATATATAAATATATATCATACATACATACATAGGTATAGACAGAGATATAGATATAGAAATATCATAAAATAGGACTCTAAGGGGGAAAGTATTACTGAAGGTAAAGAGGAAATTTCTTATATAAAGAGGTAAACAGGAAGGTTAAAACACTCTAAACATGCACATACCTAATAACACATTTTCCAAATATTTAAAACAAAAGTTAATAGAAATAAAAGAAGAACTACAGGAACCCACAATTACAGTTGGAAATTTTAACAAGCTCATTTTAAGAAGTTATAGATCAGCAAACAAAAAGTCAGTAAGGACATAAAAGATTTTAAATGTATGATTAACCTCCTTGAGATAACGGACATGTATAGAAAAGCATACCAAACCACTACACAATGCACACTACTTTCAAAGGCAGATGGAACATACACCAAAACAGACTACATGGTGAATCATAAAACGAGTCTGAATACACTTCAAAAAGCTGAAATAATATGGAATAGCGCTTCTCAGACTTCAATCGGCATAACTATCAACCAGGGTCTAAACAAAATATAGCTTCAGAATTTCCCACAAACTCCCAAATACTGATGGTTTTGGGCTCCTGCACCACACTTTGCATAGCAAGAATATAGACTATGTCTCTGAACACAGTCAATTTAGGTTCTAAATCAATTTTACAAAAGATTATTAGAAAATGCCTAGATATTTGAAAATTAAGCACCCCTTTAAATAGCCCATGAGTGCCCTGGCCGGGTAACTCAGCTGGTTAGAGCATTGTCCTGATGTGCCAAGGTTGTGGGTTTGATCCCTGGTCGGGGCACATACAAGAATCAACCAATGAATGCATACATAAGCAGAAAAACAAATCATCCTCTCTCCCCTTTCTGTCTCTCAAATCAATTTTTAAAAAGTATTTCATTAAAATAAATAAATAGTCCATGGCTCAGAAATCACAAAAAATATTAGAAAATATTTTAAACTCATTATAGCAAAAATAACATTACATATAAAAATTGTAGGTAGCAGCTAAAGCAGTGCGTGGAGATAATTTTAAAATGTATATGTTACCAAAAAAAAAAAGAGGTTGGAAATAAATTATAAGTTTCCAACTTTTGAGGCTAGAAAAACAACAGAAAATCAATCCAAGTAAAGTAGAAAGAAGTCAATGACAAGAGCAGACATTAATAAAATGGGAAGCAAACATGTGATAGAGAAACATAGTAAAGTCTAAAGTTCCTTAAAAATTTTTAAATCAATAAATACATAGAAATATTAATGAAAAATGAGAAAGAACACAAACTTGAACATTTTAAGAAGTCTACAGTTCTATAATACAAAGATAAGATATCAGGAGTGACTTTATAGCAATGAATTTGACAACTATAGTAAAATGGATAATTTCCTGCACAAACAAAAGTTAACACAACTGAAATAAGAAACAGAAATTTTGAAGAGTGCCATATCTATAAAAAATTCCATTTGTAATTGCAAATCTTTCTCAAGAGTAAAACCCCAGGTTTAAATGTTTTCACTCTTGAATTCTTCTAAAACACAATAAAGAAATGTTGCTAATTTTACAAAAATTCCTTGTGATCATAAAAATGTAAGCACACTTCCCAATTCATTTTCTGAGTCAGCACAATCTTGATAACAAAATCTGAAAAGGACATTACAAGAAGGAAAATTATAGATCACTCTTTCTCAGACACTAAATGCACTAATTCTATATAAATAATAGCAAATTGAATTCAGGGATATGTAAAAAGGATAATTAGACTTGTTCCAGGAATACAAATGTATTTATTAGGTATCTATTATTGAATAACAAATGACCTCAATACTGAACGGTTGAAAAATAGTATTTACCTCGTAGTTACTATGGCTCAGGGGTTTGAGAGCTGCTCAGAGGCGTAGAGGTGGGTCTCAGAGTCTCTCATGAGGCTGCAGTCAGGAAGTCAGCTGAGGTTTGGTGGAGAAGAGGCAACCTGCTTCGACGATGGCTTGTCTAGGTGGTTGATGGCAGGAGGCCTCAGTTTCTTGCCATTTGGGAAAGGAGACAAAAAAAGGCCACCTATTTCATGATTCTATTTATATAGGATTTCTACAGCTAATACAATTATACAGTCAGAAAGCATCGCAAAGGCTGTCTAGAGTCCGGAATAAGAATAGAAATGAAGTGCAAAGGGGAACAAGGGAACTTGGGGTGATGGCACAAGTGCAATCCCTAAAACTCATCAAACTGCACTACAAATGGGCAAATTTAAGGGACATAAACTGTGCTCCAATAAATGTGTTAAGACATGGATTAATATAAGTCACCACATTAAAAACAAATGAGAATTTGTCTCGATAGATTCAATCTTATAGATTAGGAATAGAAGAGAACCTCCTTAGTCTGATGAAGAGTTTATTGAGAGAAAGAGAGAGATGGAGAGATACGGAGGTAGGGAGGAAGGGAGAGAGAGGGAGACGGTGCCAAAATTTAAAAGGACCAACGTCGAAAGTTGTTGAGGATCCGGAACATTTGGAATTCATACCGCCAGTGGTAATGGAAAACAGCACTGCCACTATTATGAACTGTTTTGAAGTTTTTTATATAGTCACACACAGACTTAATCTATAACTCAACAAGTTCCTGTTCTAGGTATTATCCCAACGGAAACTAAAACTTAGGATCACAAAAAGACCTATACAGAAAGGTTTGCAGTAGCTTAATTTATTATACCCCAAAATGAGAGAGAGCTTAAATCTTCATCAAATAGGAGAATAAATAAAAATTTATGATATAGTAAAAATATTTTGCTGAACAAAACATAGAAAAAGCAAACACAAAAGAACGCATGCTTTGCAATTCCATGTATGTGAAGTTTCAGGACAGGCAAAACTAAAACCGTGACAGAAATCAGAACAATGGTCGCCTATACGCGGTGTGTAGTGACAGAAAAGAGGCAAGATAACATTGGGGGTGCGTGTAAAAATGTTTTACATCTGGATATACGAGTATATTAAAATTCACTTAATCATACACTTAAGGTCTGTGCATTTTTCTCTATGTAAATTTTACTTCGATTTAAACATTTTATTGAAACATTTGCTACATGCTCAATCATTATCTAAAGTGAATTACTTTAAAAATAAATAAATAAAGCATTTTTAGCGGGGAAAAAAAGTGAATTACTTTTAGCTCTTCCCATAAGTGGCTTCAGGTGACCTGAAAATAATTCAGTATTCAGTGGATCCAGTAAACCTCACAAAATTTAGCAAAGCAAGAGGTTGAAATCTTTGTGCTCACTTTAAGAACACTTGTGAAACTGCCCTGGTTATCAAAGGTATGCATATCCGAAAAGCCATCAACTAACTGATGGATGTCACTTTACAGAAGAAATACGTGTCACTTTGTTGGTACAATGGTGGAGTCGGTAGGTGTGCTCAGGCCACACCATTGGGCTGGACTCAGGGTCCATGGCCCAAAAAAGTACTGAATTTTTGCAGTACATGGTTAAAAATGCAGTCGCTAGTGCTGAACTCGGGGGGCAGATGTAGATTCTCTGGCCGTTGAGCGCATTCAGGTGAGCAAAGCTCCCAAGATGCAGCGCAGAACTTACAGAGCTCATGGGCGGATGAGCCCACACACGAGCTCTCCCTGCCGCACTGAGAGGACCCTCACTGAAGAAGAGCAGGTTGTCCCCAAACCAGGAGAGGAGGTTGCACAGAAGAAAAAGATGTCTCAGACAAAGCTAAAGAAACAAAAACTTAAGGCCCAGGAGTACATTCAGCACCAAATAAATGCTAATAAAAGTAAAAGCAGAATGTCGGTTGTCTTTATTAGTATATACTAAGTTTCAAGTGTCCTCGTAAGATTGGGGAAAAAAGTAAATTACTTATTTGCTATTGGTTAGGTTTTCTTAACTGGCCTCTGAGTTTGCAATAGCAGGTCTTAATAATGCATGTAAGGGCCAAAGAATATTTGAAAAAGTGATTCTGAATTTTGCATGTGGAAAAAACCCACAGAAATCTATAGTTGAAATCCTACTCAAAAGTGAAATAGTGAATGTTTTCCCACTGATTTCAGAAACAAAACACCACTTTTATACAATTTTATACTGGAGATTTTAGCCAATGCAAAGAGGCAAGAAAACAATAAAAATAGGGTAAAAAAAAGAAAAAACTAAAATGGTTCTTATTCATAAAAACATGATTGAGTACATAGAAACCCTAAAAAGAATCTATAGCAAAAATATTGAAATGAATAAATTTAGCAAATTGTTGAGTACAAAGTCAATGTTAAAAATAATTCTACTCTACATCCCCATAAATATTTAGAAAATGAAAATAAAGATGTAACACTATAAGCAAAAGCATCAAAGACAAAGGAATAGATCTAGAGAAAGATGTTTAAGAGCTCTACATTGACAACTATAATATATCGTGGAGAAAAATTTAAAACATATAAACCATTTCAATATTAAAAAATCAATCAATGTAACCTACCTCATAACAAGTCAATAAAGAAAAATAACACAATCATATCAATTGCTGCAAGAACAAACATTTGACAAGTTTCATTTCCTGTGTGTGATAAAAACACTGAGCAAACTAGGAATAAAAGGGACCTTCCTCACCTTATAAAGAGCATCTATAAGAAACTGTCCGGTTAACACACCTAATGGTGGAAGACTGAATGCTTTCCCCTAAATTCAGGAACAAGACGAGGATACTTGCTCTTACTGCTTTCGTTCAACACAATACTGGGAGGTCTACCGACACAATAAAGTAGTAAAAGCAAATAAAAGGCACACGAATTGGAAAGGAAGAAATGAATTGTCCCTATTTTCAGATAACATAATGATCTACTCATAAAATCCCAAGGAATCTTAAAAACAACAACAAAAAAAGCAAACTCTGAAAATTAATGTGACCTCAGCAAGGTCACAGGACACAAGATTAAATCACAAAAATCTATTGTATTTCTACAGGCTACAAGTGAACATATAAAAATGAAATTAGAAACATAGCATCAATTATAACCACTCAGAAGGAAAATATATTGGATTGGCCAAAAAGTTCATTTGATTTTTAAGTAAAAACAAGACAATTTTCACTTTTGCCAATAACTTTATTGAACAATGTTTTCTTCCATTAACTTCTGCCATCTTTCAGGTAACTTCACAATTCCATCTTTCCAAAACGGTTTATCTTTTTGAGCACAGAACTGTTCCAGGTGACTTTTGCAGTCTTCTAGGTAACTGAAAAATTTTCCATTAATATAATTTTGTAAAGACTGAAATAAATGGAAATCCGAAGGTGCAAGTCTAGTGAATGTGATGGATGAATCAGAACTTCCAAGCCAAGCTGTAACAGTTTTCGCCCGGTTATCGAAGAAACATGCAGTCTTATGTTATCCTGATGGGAGAATGTGTGTTTTGTGTTGACTAATTCTGGACGCTTTTTGTGGAGCACTGCTTTCATTTGGTCAAGCTGGGAGCAATATTTGTTTGAATCAATCGTCTGGTTTTCTGGAAGGAGCTCATAATACACACACAACATCATCTTTGGATGAAGACTGGCCTTTGGTGTGGCTGGCAGTGGTTCATTTCACGTGCCCCGTGATCTCTTCCATTCCACGTTCAAGTATCCACTTTTCATTGCCTGTCACCATTTGTTCTCAAAATGGAACATTTTCATTACATTTAAGTAGAGAATCCCTTGCAGGAATACAGTCAAGGTTTTCCTCACTTAACTTGCATGGAACCCAAACATCAAAGTGATTAACATAACCAAGCTGGTGCAAGTGATTTCAAATGCTTGGTTTGGATATTTTGAATATGTTGGTTATCTCCCACATGTTATAATGTTGATTGCTCTCAGTTAATGTCTTGATTTGATTGCTATCAACTTCAACTGGTCTACCCCACTGTGGAGCATCGTCCAGTGAGAAATCTCTAGCACAAAACATCAAAAACCACTTTTGACAAGTTCGATCAGATACAGCACCTTCTCCATACACTGCACAAATCTTTTTTATTTTTGTATTTCAATTGTGTTTTTACCTTTCTTGAGATAATAAAGTACAACATGCAAAAAATGTTGTTTATTTTCTTCCACCTTCAATATTAAAATGGCTACACAAAAATTCACCAATCTTGATAATTTTTTAATGCACACTGATATGACAGCTCTCACAATACAATCTATCAAAAATTGCTTCGAATGCAGTTAAAGACAACTACACTAAGCATCACTAGAGCAATCTCATGGGAAAAAAAAACAAATGAACTTTTGGGCTAACCCAATAATAAACTGGAGCTCATTAAATATTTCCTATCAAACCATGCATTGAGTGAGTGAAAATGCAAAATGTAGTATACATATCCATCAAAGGAATTCTCTATGGAATATATAGTATGATCTGGCAAATCAATAAGTAAAAGTTTAGATCAATTTCACAAAAAAAAATGAGCTAAAAATTTAAACAAACTCACAAAAAGAGGATGATCAAATCTCCAGTAAATAAATAAAAAGTTGTAGAGTATCATCAATAATCTAGGAAATGAAATTAAAACTATAATCAGATACTACTCTACCCCTCTCTGAAAAGACAGTGGATACAAGTGTTAATGCTAATGTGAACTAACTGGAATGTTCATACATTATTGAGGAAGTTTAAATTTTTATAATCCCTATGGAAAGTTGTTTGAAAGTGTCTATTAAATCTGAAAAGACTTAGACTCTAATACCTAGCAATTCAATCCTTGAGCATATACCCAACATAAATAATTGCTTATATCCACCAAAAATATGTCCAAGGACATTAAAAGCAAGATCATTCACACTATCCCCAAACCAGAAAGGACATTACTGTGTATCAACAGTGAAACAGATCAATAAGTTCTGGTTTTCCATAGAATGGCATTCTACATAGCAGTGAAAAAGCACTAATTATTGTTTAATGCAATGAAGTGGGCAAATCTTTGTGATATAATGCCGAGCTAACAAACAGACACAAAAGAGGAAATCATGTATGATTCCATATACCGGTACGTGAAACTCAAGAACAGGCAAAGATAATCAACAATGATTGACATCAGCTCTGGCTGATGTGGCTCAGTGGACTGAGTGTCAGCCTGTGAACCAAAAGGTTGCTGGTTTGATTCCCAGTCAGGGAACATGCCTGGGTTTTGGGCCAGGTCCCCAGTTGAGGGTGCGTGAGAGGCAACCAGACACTGATGTATCTCTCTCTCTCTTTCTCCCTCCCTTCACCTCTCTCTAAAAATAAATAGAAGCTTTAAAAACTAATGCCATCAGTATAGTAGTTATATTTTCAGGGTATTGGCAGGGAAGGAGTACAAGATACACTTTTGGAGTACTGGAAATATTCTATATTCGGATCCAAGTGGTCTTTAGATGGGTTTATACATAGGTAAACCTTCATTTAACTGTAACATTAAGATTTGTGTACTTTATGGTATGTTAAGTTACAATTCAATAGGAAAAAAATCCCTTACACATCTATCTAAATCTATAGTAATTTAAATAGTGTAGCATTTGTGTAGGAATACACAAACAGATCAGTGTCCTGATGATAAAGAACTCAGAAATAGGTTTACAAATATGGAAACTCACATTATAAAATGACATTTACATACCAGTAGGTAAAACAAGAGCTATTTAGCCATGTGTTATTGGAGCAAGGACGTGGCCACCTGGGAAGAAAACTGACTTGAGTGCTTACCTTACACAGCAAGTGAATTTTGGATCGATCAAACCTTTATGTACAAAAACTAAAACTACATATATAATTATAAACTATGGTACATAAGCTACATATTAAAAATTATATATAGGCAGTATCTCAACAAAGCTACTTTTAAAAAGCAAAAAAAAACACCCCTATATATGTTATATATAGAAAATAATACAATATTTAATAACTAATTCAAGAATAAACTGTTTCCTGTACTGACAAATGTAAACCTACTTTTACCCCACCCTGTATATATGTATATATATAACTATATATAAAAAATTAAAAACAGTGGGGAAAGCTTTCCTAAATATGATATAAAACACAGAAGCCAGCCCTGGCCAGTGTGGCTCAGTTGGTTGGGCATTGTCCCCCAAAGTGCAAGGTTGCTGGTTCTATTGCTGGTCAGGGCACATGCCTGGGAGCATAGGAGAGGCAACCCATCAGTGTTTCTGTCTTGCATGGATGCTTCTCTCCCTTTTTCCTTCACTTCCCCTGTCTTAAAGAACAAACAAACAAACAAACAAACAATCCAAACTCAAAATAAAAAACAAACCAAACAAGAAATAAACAAAACTATAAAAAATGGATGTGTGGTTCATTAAAATAGTATCTATCATAAAAGCCATCACAAAATCAAAAGAGAAATAAAAATTTGGGGAAAATGTATTTGCAGTTCCTGTTACAAAGGGTTAATTCCCCTAATATATAACAAACTCCCACACATTAACTAGAATATAAACCCAACAATCCAATAGAATAACAGGCAAAGGATATGAATAATTTACAAAGAAACAGAGTTGGCTATAAAACATATGAACATATTATTTAAAATTACTAATAAAGCCCTGGTTGACATAGCTTAGTGGATTGAGCATGGGCTCCGAACCAAAGCATCACAGGTTCCATTCCCAGTCAGGGCACATGCCTGGGTTGCAGGCCATGGCCCCCATCAACCGTACACTGATGTTTCTCTCTCTCTTTCTCTCTCCCTTCCCTCACTAAAAAAACCCCAAATCTCTAGCTTTAAAAAAAAAATTACTAATAAAAAGATTCAAGGAGATAACCATTTTTAAAATCTATTACATTATTAAGATAAAGAGTTTCATTTTTAAGGATGAAATAGGAATTTTTATATTGTTAATGGACATATAAATTGCTGTAACCTCTGTGGAAAGTTACTTGTCAATATCTATTAAAACTAAAAATGTACATATCTTTTGGCCCAGTAACCCCACTTCTGAGAATATATCTTGCAGATATACACACATAAATACAAAATAAAGTATGTCCAAGGTCACTTATTATGGTATTCTAAATAGTCATTCAAGAAGCTACATCCATAAAATGAAATATGCAGCACTTAAAATGGATAATGAAGAGCTTTCAGTATTGGTGTGAATGGTCTTCAAGACAGGTACATAATTATATTTTTAAAAAATCAAGTTGAGGAAGCTTCATCAATACAAAATTGGATGAATAAGATATGGTAATATATAATCCACATTACACAGAAATGCAATAGGTAACATGGCTATATGTCAGAAACTTAACCTCAAAACACTACTTTCAGAAAATGACACATAGTATTATTTCATGTGTGAGAATTTAAAAACACTCCAAAAAGTAATACAAATATTATCTATGAACACATGTGAAAGACACCTAGTAATATCTACACCAAGCTAATAATGGTGATGGCTTCTTAGGTGAAAGAGAGAATGTAGTTGGAAGAAAACATCAAAAAAGTTCTGAATTGATTAGTAATCTTTTGTTTCCTTCATTTAGAACAGAGATTTTCAGCCAGTGTTCCACGGGTGTGCCACAAGGATTTTTAAAACATGCAATACCTGACTGAACTCCGGTCCACTGAACTCTTTTTCCTTAATTAGTCAAATAAAAAAAGTGATAACAGCCAACTCAACAATAGCTGTCTGGTGTGGATACCCAATCTTGAACCTTAAGTTTATAGGTCATATAATAGATTTGCATCTTACTGGTCATGTAGCATAGTAAAGTTGCATCTAATTGGTTAATTTTTAAAATATTTTTTATCCTCAACCTAGAATGTGCTCATTGAGACAGAGAGAGAGAGAGAGAGAGAGAGAGAGAGAGAGAGAGAGAGAGAGAGATGAGGGAAAAAAGAAAAATATGGATCGGCTGCCTCTGGTATGAGTCCTGACCAGGGATGGAACCCACAACCTAGGTTTGGCATGTGTTCTGACCAGGTCAGAAATCCTCAGCCTTTTGGTGTACAGGAGGATGCTACGACCAACTGAGCCACTTTGCCAGGGCTGACCGGTTAATTCTTGCTACCAGAAATCCTTATATACAAATATAGGCACCTGATTTTATATGAAGTTACTTTGGATCAAAAAGGACAGGTAATTACTATTATTTTTTGTAATCAATCAAAATTATACCTATTTTTGTCTGTTAGCAATATATATATTTTTGTGTGCGCTGCAGAATTTTAGTAATTAGCTTATGTGTGCCATGAGAGGAAAAGGCTGAAAATTCAGAGGATAAACAGTACCACCCTTTCACCTAGGAAACACTTGTCTGGCCTTGGCCTTGCCTTCAAGCCCTCTCACATCATCACAGACACACACATAAACATATTCTCAAAACATGCACACAGTTCGTCACTTGGGATTTGTGTTTAGGGCTGTAAGATGAACATATGCAAAGAATGGCAACAATTCTTTACATTATTATGTGAAAATATTTTAAGAGACTATGACAATCGTCATGTGAGTGATAACAATATGACAATCTTAACATATTTTAAATATATTTTGTGATGGTTACTCATAAAATAATCATATTCAGCAAATATGATATGTAAAATTTATATTTTGTTTCTGAAATTTTAAGAATTTTCCTGATAATTCCAGTTGATAGTATCCTAGATAAAAGAAGTTGCCTTAACGTAACAAAAATTATCTAAGAAGCCAAGTGACTGAAGAAAAGTTGACTAACTTAGCATTATGATCAATAGAGGATGAAGTTTGTAAAAATATTATTTTAACAATATTGTAAGTGATTTTACTGAAATGAGGGCAAGAAAAAGAAATTTTGTGAAAAACACATAATTATTCATAAATTACATATATTCTAGTTTATTAACCATCTAAATAAAACAAGTCAATCAGCAAACTGTTCCACATGCACAGTAATAATTAAAATTAAATCATCTTTGTTATTTACTAAATTTTAGTCTTAAAAAAGTACCTTTATAATTTTTTGTCATGAAAATATATTTTCCAGTCTAGGAGAGTTGACACACTTAAACAGTTTCCTGATTGGATTTAGGTCTTGAATATTTAGATGTAAAATATTTGGGCCTCTATTTGTAATCTATCCTAGTCTAAAAGGACAAAATATTAGCCATTTTCAGTTCTGAGCGGTAGAAACATAACTATTTGTTACATTAGTTTATCTGTTGTATTTTATGAACACTTTAAAATGTTTTTTAAAATGCTGAGTTGGGGAGTCCAACCTGTAGCCATGGGCTGCATGCAGCCCAGGGTGGCTGTGAATGCAGCCCAACACAAAATCGTAAAGTTACTTAAAGTATTATGAGACTTTTTGTGATTACATGTTGCAGTGTATTTAATGTGTGTCCCTAGACAACTCTTCTTCTTCCAGTGTGGCCCAGAGACGCCAAAAGGTGGGACACCCTGTAAGTGGTTAGTTCTATGATATGGTACAATGACACTTATTTCTTTTATGTTTTTTCCTGTCTACGATTTAATTAACATGTTTTGCTTTTGAATAAAAAAATAAAAAAGCATTCTAATATTTTTTAAAAAGCTTTTGGAATGAAGATAATTTTAAGAAGCTGATCCTTGTATGGGCTTGTTTAAGCTTTTTATTAGTTAAAGAGAAAACTGCCCCAACAGGCCTAGTCAGTCACTCACTGATACCCGCCAGTAGCAGCTCAGATGGGGGGCTGGAATGCGGAGTTGAAGGGAGAAAGTCGGGGTGGATCTGGACAAATCGGTGCAGTTATTGAAAAAGAAATTGCTTCACAATTGCTTAAGTTGGAAGTGCTGAGTTGGCTGTCAGAAGACCAGAAATCAAGGCTCTGAGGACATATGAACTCATTCCCCACCTTATGTGATACTGTTGTTCAGTATCTTAATTCTAGTCAGTATTCCTTCACAAATTAGACAATGTATTTTTAAAATGCTACAATATTAGTTTAGTGTTACTGACATATTTATAAATATGTTTATCATTCTTTCATGCTCCTCAGAGTTCCCTATGGGTTCATTTTCCTGTTGGCTGAGGAACATCCCTTTAAATTTCCTTTAGTGAATGCCTGTGGTGGTGTAATCTCTCATATTTGTACTGTCTGTCTGAAGTTGTTAATAATTCCCAACCCATTCCCGAAATATAAAATATATATAAATATTATACATAAGCATGTAATATCATTTACACATGGTTTAGAACTATGGTTTATTTTCTCTCATCACGATAAAGATGATACTCTCTGCCAGCTTCCATCAGATCTGCTGTTGAGAAGCCAGAAAGCAATCAGCATTGCTCCGTTACGGGAGATGTGTCTTCTTCGGTCTCCGGATGCTTTAACTATCTTCTCTCTTCCTTTGGTGGTCTTCAGTTACGTGATGATGTGTCCAGACATGGCTTTTGTTCTATTTTCATCTAGTTATGGGCTTCAGATTTATTGGAATTCCTGCATTTAAAGATGGGTGTTTGGAAACTTTTGGAAAATTATCAGTTATTATGAAGTTGAATATCAGCTCTTCCCTATGTTCTTCATTATATATTTTTAAACAGTTTATTGATATGTGATGAATTGGAATGTGCCACTAAGCTCATTTGTATAAAGTGTTTAGTTCCATGGTTTTTAGTATGTTTAAAGTTGTGCACTTTGACCATGAACTAATTTTAGAATACTTTACTCACAAAAGAATCTTTGTACCTGTTAGCAGTCACACCCCATCTGTACTCCACCTGCTCTTGCCTAGTCCTAGGAAACCACTAACTTACTTTCTCTACCTGTAGATCTACCTATTCTGGGCATTTCATATAAATAGAACCCTGCAATAGATGATCATTTGTTAGCAGCTTATTTCACTTAAGATAATATTTTTGAGATCATTCATGTTGTAGTATACAGCCGTACTGTATTTCTTTTTATTGCCAAATAGTATTCTACTTTATGGATATGCCACTTTTTACTTATCTATTCATCATTTGGGCTGTTTCCACTTTTACGTTGTTATAAATAGGCTGTTATGAACATTTGTGTATAAATTTTTGTGTGGATGTATGTTTGTATTTCTATTGTTTAAATATGTAACAGTGAAATTTTTATGTCATATGCTAACTCAATGTTTAAGATTTTGAGGAACTGTCACACTGTTTTCCAAAGGCACTATACCATTTCACACATCCACCAGCAATGTGTAAGGGTCCCAATTTTCCCATCCCCGCTCTCTTTTAGGAACTAGGATGAGGCATGTGCTAGACTTCTCACTACAGGGGTGGGCAACGGAAGATTACTGTGCCGTTGTGCCATTCTTTTGAGTTAATAAAGCTATTGTAATATCATAACCTGCCTTTTTCCATGTGAACTGTAAACCTAATTTTGCCCACCCCTGCCTACCTGCCCTATCTTATTAGCCTCTCATATATTCAGTCTCTTTATATTCCACTTAAATTCACCCAGTGCACTAATTCCATCTTCAGTGGTAGAACTCATTTTTCAAACATGTTTTTTTATGTTCAACTACTAAAATTTTAATTTTGAGAATTTCTATGTAAACTTTTCTCAGTTCTGCCTAGTTATTCCATGCTCATATTTTAAGCACATCTTATATTTATTTAAACATACTCTATTAGCTCAGGTTGCCACAACAAAACACCACAGACTGGGTGGCTTCAACCACAGAAATGTATTTCCTCACAGCCTGGATGCAGGAAGTCCAAGATCAGGACACCAGAATGGCCAGGGTCTTGGTGGGTGCTCTCGGCCTGGCTTCCAGATGGCGCCTTCTCAAGGCGTCCTCAGACGGCAGAGGGAGAGAACGTTCTCTGATGTCTTTTCTCACAGACACTAACCCTGTCAGGGGCCCACCCCTGTGACCTCATTTAACTTGAGTGACTTCCTTACTCCACACACTGTCACACTGGAGGTTAGGGCTAGAAGCACTGAGCTCTAAGGAGGAGACCCATCTCAGCCCATAGCACTTATTACACTTCCTGAGGCACTCAAAGTCTGTGTCTTATAGCCTAGCACCTGAAAGCATAAAGGCTCTACTTCTGCCTTCTGTTTTTTCTGCTGGTTCTTACAGACGATGCCTTTTAGTACATCTTGTGATTTCACTTTACACTGAGTTTCTCATTGTTGTTGGAACTTCATCTGTAGGAGTTCTTAGAAGCTTAGATTGAGTTTGAATTTTTCCAGGGAAGCCTGACATTTGCACCTCTCAGCCAACTGGGGGCCTCACAACAGGGAATCACTTTAAATAACATCATCAGCTTGCATTTTTCTTTTCAAAAAACTCCGTGAACCCATGTGATGTTCAGTTTGTGGTTACAGATTTTCAGATGATTCTTTTTCACAACACTTAGCACCAAGGACAAGACATGCATGCAAGTTTTTCTTGCTGCCTCTTTTATAGTAAGATTGTTTTTTCTCTTTCACCTTACACTGAAGGTTGGGTCCCAGCTTTGTGGAAGCGGCTCACGTTGCATTCCCTGCTTTCTGTAGCCCCCAGCTTTGCCTTCTATCCCCTACTCCCCATATAGTTATTGAGTTAAGTTCTCCAGTATTGGCAGAAAATCTTAGGGAAAATAGATCTAGAGGTTATTTGTCTCTCAAGGTTTATGTTTGTACTTTGTTTAGGGCTCTGCGGATTCTCTATGTTCTTTCCAGTTCAGAGAAACATTTAGAATATTGTTTTTTGAAAAATATATTTTAACTGACATTTTTACCATTTAATTAGGAAAGTGTGGTAAGTTATTATACCAATGGCCCCCAGTGAATCACGCTTCCCTGTGTCGCTGCTCCTTGGCAATGTGACTTTGCTTCTCTAGCTCCTGCCATCAAAAAGTGAGGTCTGTTTCCCCACCCCTTGGACCTGGGCTCTGCTGTGACTTGCTTTGACAACAGAATGTGGTGTAAGTGACTTAAGAGGCCTTCTGGCTTTTGCTTTCCTGGAACAGTTCCAGCACCACATGATGTAGTCCTAGATGAAAGAGCACATGAGCAGAGGCTGAGCCATCGAAGCCATCTCAGCTGAGACCTCAGACATGTGGGTGAGGATATCTGAGAATGGCTGAACAGACCACACCCATCCCACTAACTGAAAGTAGCCACGTGAGTGAGCTCAGGACAGATGAGCAAAATCTCTCAGTCCACAGAATTGTGAGAGATAATCAATTATTTTTGTTTTGAGCCGCTATGATTTGGAGTGGTTTGTTACACCAATAGGAAGCTGACAGAAAGGGTCATTTTGGATATTTAATTTCCCATATTCCTGGAAAGGGATGTTTCCAGAGTGGAGTGTAGGAACCTAGGAGTGAAGAGGGCATCCATGTTGGGAGGAGGGAGGTGGGGAGGGGCGAAAGTGAAACTGGTAACAGTCGGGGGATTGATCAAATCATGTTAAGAATAACGGGAGTCAGCCCTGGCTGGCGTAGCTCAGTGGATTGAGCTCGCGCTGCGAACCAAAGCATCGCAGGTTCGATTCCCAGTCAGGGCACATGCCTGGGTTGCAGGCCATGGCCCCCAGCAACCACACATTGATGTTTCTCTCTCTTTCTCCCTCCCTTCCCTCTCTAAAAATAAATAAATAAAATCTTTAAAGAAATGGAAACAAATACAATCTTTAAAAAAAAAAGAATAACGGGAGTCAGTTTTCTCACTCTTAGAAAATGGAGTTAAAGAAAACTAGAATCCAAGGGCATTTGACTGGAATTGGAGGTAGCAATATAAATTCGTGGTTGTACGTATATCATCTATCTAAATATATATTATATATGTAAGTATATGTGTGAATACATAAATATATTACCTGATCCTGCTCATTAAGACACACTAAGAGAAGTGGCACCCCAAAGGCAGCGAGCATACCAAGCATCCAGATCCTGACTTCTAAAAACCATTCTCCGCTAAAATAAATCACATCTCTTTGGTGAAATGGCTACTTCAAGCACTGGCCAAGTAAAGTATCAGATGTGGTGGGAACATTTTTTGGTGTTAGAAAGTTGCAAAGTGCTCAAAAATGAGGGAGGTGTCAAAAGGATGTAGAAGCTAGTTGAAGGGGCTCTGACCAGCCAAATATGGCATGACTTGATCATCAAAAAATGAAGATCATAATGCATTATAACTCACTTAATAAAATAGGAGTCCAAGCATCTCTACAGATATTTAAAACACTTAATGAATAAAGTGAAAGTTTGGTGAGACATAGTAGAATTACATGGCATGAAATTTATTCCCCACAAATTATTAATCACACACACGAAAATAGAGTGACTTTACAGTGGCGAAGCACAGCAGATGCCACCTGAACCAAGGGGCCTACTTGCATCACCAATAATGTGACAAATTGAAATTATGCATGACATACAGGATGCAATCAGAAGAACACAGCTTTAGCAATGCGGTGTGCCTGCCAAAGATGCGTAGCTAGTACCTAACCATGAGGAAACAGACAAACCTGTATAAGTTGGCTATTGCTGTATAAAAAAAATCACCCCCAATTTTTGAGGATTAAAACAGTATTTATTAGAGTAAAAGGAGTTAAATATATAGTGACGAAAGGAGATTTGACTTTGGGTGGTAACACACAATGTAATATACAAATGATGTATTACAGCATCGTACACTTGAAACCTATATAATTTCATTAAGCAACGTCACCCCAATACATTTAATTGAAAAATTAAAAATAAACAGCATTTAAAATCTTTCACAGCGTCTGAGGGTCAGGAATTTGGTAGCAGCTTAGATGGGCAGCTCTGGTTTATGCTCTCCTCTGAGGTTGCAAGAAAACCCACTTCCAAAGTGGCTGATGCTCATGGCTGGCAAGTTGATGTGGCTGCTCATGAAATACTTCAGCCCATCTCCATGTGGGCTTCTCTACAAGGCCATCTGAGTGTCTTCATGATGTAATGGCTGGCTTTCTGCAGAGCAAGCAATGCAAGAGAGCAAGGCAGATTTACGACCTAGCCTCTCGACACATTCCATCACTTCTTCACTGCTCTCCTGGTCACACGGGTAACCTCTGATTCAGAGTGGGAGGGAGCACAAAAGGGTGTGAATACCAGGAGATGAGAATCTTTGTGGGGCATCTTGGAGTGTGGCTACCACAAACCCCAATTAAGGGACAAAACTGCTGACCCATAAACTTCAAAAGCATTAAAATCACCCAAGTTGAGCAAATGCTGAGGAGCTGACTCATATTAAAGGTGACTAAAGAAACATAACGAATAAGTACAACACATAATTTGGGACTGGATCCTTTGCTATGAAGGTTCCTATTAGATAATTGAGGAAACCCGAATGAGGTTTGAGGCTCAAAGGTCAATGTTAATTTCCTAGTTTAGATGGTTGTATAAGATTGTTACAGGCACACCCCTCATTTTATTGTGCTTCGCTTTATTATACTTCACTGATTCTGCCTTTTTTTTTTTTTTTTTTTACAAAGTGAAGGTGAGATCCTCCACCAGCAGAAAGATTAAGACTTGCTTTATCACAATAAAGCAAGCTATACTCTCTGTATTGTGGTGGACTGGAACCGAACTCACAGTATCTCCGAGGTGTACATGTCCACTGGAATTTCCGTGTCTGGGGGAAAGACACAATAAAGAATTTGGGAGTGATGGAGTATCATGCTGCAACTTCCTCTCATAATTTCTGAATAGAGATTGTTGAAAGAAAAACACACTTAGCTTTAAACTCAAAGAAATAACTTAAGCTACTTATAACACAGACACTTAGGCAGTTTTAGAATTCCTTAACCCAGATTATTTTTTTAATTATATTTTATTGATTATGCTATTATAGTTGTCCTGACTTTTCCCCCTTTGCTCCCCTCCATTGAGCACCCCCAACTCCCTCAGGCCATCCTGCCACCCTTGTTCATTTCCATGGGTCATGTGTATAAGTTTTTTGGCTATTGCCTTTCCTATCCTGTACTTGACATCCTCATGGCTATTCTGTAACTACCTATTTGTATTTCTTAATGCTCTCACCTCTCACTCATCCCCCCAACTCTTTATCCTTAAACTTTGGCATTTTAATTATAATGTGTCTTGGGGTGGGCCTTTTTTCGTCCATCTTGTTTGGGACTCTGTATTTCCTAACCTTGCATAGATATTTTCTTCACCAAATTAGGGAAGTTTTCTTTCATCATTTTTTCAAATAGATTTCCAATTTCTTGCTCTTTCTCTTCTCCTTCTGGCACCCCTATGAAATGAATGTTGGATTGCTTAAAGTTGTCCCAGAGGCTGCTTACGCTATCCTAATTTTTTTGGATTCTCTTTTCTTCTTATTTGATTGGTTGTTTTTTGTTTCCTTAGGTTCCAAATCATTGATTTGATTCTTGGCTTCACACTCTCTACTGTTGTTTCCCTATAAATTGTTCTTTATTTCAATTAGTGTACCTTCGTTTCTGACTGTATCTTTTTTATGCTGTAAAGTCCTCACTAAGTTCCTTGAGCATCCTTATAATCAGTGTTTTGAACCCAGCATCTGATAAATTGCTTATCTCCATTTTGTTTAGCTCTTTTTCTGGAGCTTTGATCTGTCATTTCATCTAGGCCATGTTTCTTTTGTCTCCTCATTTTGGCATCCTCCCTGTGTTTGTTCCTGTGTATTAGGTAGAGCTGCTTTGACTCTCTGTCTTGGTAGTGTGGCTTAATGTAGTAGGTGTCCTGTAGGGTCCAGTGGCACAGCCTCTCCTATCACCCAAGCTGGGTACTTCAGTTGTGCCCTTCGTGTGGGCTGGGTACACCCTCCTCTTGTAGTTGAGCCTTGGTTGCTGTTGGCAGGTCAATGGGAGGGATTTATCCAGGCCAGACAGCTGCAAGGATTGGCTGTTACCACTGACCACAAACTTCCACCCTCTGTGGAGGTTCAGCTGTGCAGGGGCAGGGTGGTGGTCTGTAACTGTCTATTTAGTGTGCTGGCCATGGGGTTTCCTGGGTGGTGCAGGCCAAGATCAGCTCCCAACTCTGTTTTGTCTGGGTTAACCTTGCCTGAGTTATAAAGCAATCTGAGATGGCTGCTACTTGTGCTTGGATATTTCCAGGTGAAGCCAAGCTGTGAATCTAGGCTGCTAGTTCCAGGCCTGGGGCTCACTGAGGCCAGCTGCTGCTTGTTTGAGAGGATTTAGGAAGTTGTGAAGCAGGAGCCAAGACCAGCCATTCATATGGAAAAGCGGCTGGGGTGGGCCCATGAATTGTGTGGGGCGTAGTCTCTGGGGATCTCCAAGATAAGTCAAACTGTTAGCCAGGTTGATGGAATCTTAGATATAGCACCAGTGTGCAGGCTCAGTCTGGATGGATCTGGTTTCTTTAATTCTGTAGTTGTTAGACTTCCATTCAGCTCATTCGCTGTTGGTTCTGAGCAATGGTTTTTTAGTTGTATTTTAGTTGTAATTTTGTTGTGGTTGGGTGAAGAAGCAAGCCAGGTCTGACTGTGCTGCTATCTTGATCAGAAGTCCCTTAACCCAGATTATTTTAATAAGCCTTCTTCATAAAAGTCACTGCACTTTAAACTTGAGAAAAAGCCAAAGACAGTATCTATAGCATTTTGGCATGGAGCTTTCTGGTCTTTTTTCATGTATATTCACACATACTTTAAAAAAAAAACAAATTATAAAGATGATACTATATTATTTACATTTTTATCATAAACCTTTCCTCAGATAACTAATGTTCTTCTACAATTTAAAAAGAGATTACTAACCTGCTTTCATATATCAAGTCAGCAAAAAAGCTTGAGATCTAGGACAAGTTTTGCTTGTCTCCAAAGCCAGGACCTTTTTTCCTGTACCAACCCCATTCCCTGCCCAAACAGGAAAAAAAAAAAAAAACCCCAAACAAACAAACACCCCAAAACAAAAAACTCAGCACAGATGTTTTGAAACCCACCAAAATGTATCCACAATGGTGATGACGCTTGCCAGCTGTGTATCTCTTCATAGTTCCCTGCACCCATTCCCATCCCTAGTCCTAGAATCACCCTAAAGGTGCATTATGTTTTAATGGGCCACTTTCATCCTCTGGTTACTTACATAGCAACTAGCTGTGACAGCCTTTATTCATAATATTCTTTTCAGGAGGCGCATTTAAAATAGTGCTTCATGGTGTGCCCTGGACTCCTTTTTAAGTGATAATGGGATGTGCCAGTGCATGAGTCAATCGACCCAATCCAACCCAGTGGGTATCTGAATATCCTCTGAGCACACGATTCTACATTACAAAGTCTTGGGAGTGTAAGGACGTGCATGCTAAGTCCTTGCCAGGAAGGAACCTGAAGTTCAACTAGGGAGAGAAGATGAATGACGACCCAACTATACAGAGTAGCCCCAGGGGGTCTGTGCTCTGTGGTGGGAGTCAGAGAAGTACCACAGGCTTTTATTATCAGAAAGACCTTGTCAACAAGGAGCAACTTGAGCTCAGCCCCCAAAGGTGCAGGGGCTATGCATGGAGCAAGTGTTTCTGGCGAGAGGAGTAGTATTAATAAAGATGCAGGCACAGGAATGTTTTAGACATTTGTGATGGATGGTGGAGAGGCGAGTGTGGTTAGGTAACAAAGAGAAAAATGGGTAAGAAGTTAGGTGAGAGAATGATGGTGAAGAGACTTGAATGCCATATCCAGAATGAATTTTAATAAATGAGAAGCAACTGGGTCAAATGAGAGCCAGGCCCTATGTGGGAAATGAGGAGTTCCTCAAAGCCAACTGGTAGAGAAATGAAGGGGAAGAGGAGATGGTGGCCCCAGTTAAAGCTATTAACGTCACTGAGGAAGCTGTGTACTCTTGAAAGCTGAAGAGACGGAGAATAATGAGTGAAGCAAATTCTCCCGTGAGGCAAAGGGACATACTGGGTTGGCCAAAAAGTTTTTTTTTTTTCAGTGAGATGACTCTAGTAGTGCTTAGCTGCCTTGCACTTCATTCATAACAATTTTGTTAGATTGTATGTGACAGCTGGCATATCAGTGTGCCTTAAAAAAAGACATCAAAATTGGGGAATTTTTGTGTAGCCAGTTTAATATTGAAGATAGAAGAAAATACACAACATTTTCAGCATATTACTCTTTATTATTTCAAGAAAGGTAAAAATCCAACTAAAATGCGAGAAAAAAAAGATGTGTGTGGTGTGTGGAGAAGGTGCTGTGACTAATCAAACATGTCAAAATGTTTTGTGAAATTTCGTGCTGGAGATTTCGTGCTGGATGATGCTCCACAGTTGGGTCGACCAGTTGAAGTTGACAGCGATCAAATTGAGACATTAATTGAGAATAGTCAACGTTATAACAAGTGGGAGGCAGCCGACATACTCAAAATATCCAAATCAATAAAAGTATTGGTGGAAATGAAAAACGTATCTTTTATTTTATAGCAAAAAAATCATACAAACTTTTTGGCTAACCCCATAGAATCCCAAACACGTCTTGATGGAGAAGCTGAGGGAGAGGATGTCTTAGAGAGAGAGGGAAATCACAGACTCCAGTACAAGAGAGGCAGAGACTGGCCTAAGTATGAAGATGGAATGGCTTGAAGCAGAGGGAGGGACAAAGGATGTGTTGTCCCAGGCTCGACCAAGGCTCACTGGGTTTAGGGCAGCAGGCAAGGAGTGGTCTGGTTTGGAGAGTGATGGTAATTCTTTAAAATGAGGTTGAAAGGTGAAGGGATTAAGAAGTACCGATTGGGAGTTTCAAAATAGGCACAGGGATATAAGATGAAGCAGAGGAAATCCTGTCGACAATATCGTGGTGACTGTCTACGGTGCCAGGTGGGCACCTGAATTGTCAGATGGGACGCTGTGTAAAATATAAGCGTCTATCTGCCCTGGCTGGTGTGGCTCAGTGGATTGAGCGTGAGCCTGCGAACCGCAGGGCCACTGGTTTGATTCCTTGTCAGGGCACATGCCTGGGTTACGGGCCAGGTCCCCAGTAGGGAGTACATGACAGGCAACTATGCAATGATGTTTCCCTCCCTCTCTTTCTCCTTCCCTTCCCCTCTCTAAAAATAAATAAAAATATTTAAAAAAGAAAAATATATAAATATCGATCTGTTGTGGTGTACATCTGCAGCAATACAAAAGTGTTGAATGCGAACCGTAATAAAACATAAAATAAAATAAAATAATAAAATAAAATAATAAAATAAAATAAAATAAAATAGGTTGATGGCTCAAGGGAGAGATGAAGGGGAAGAAAGCCAGATGAGAGAGCACAAGCCTACAGAGGCAACCCGCGCACAGAACCCCATCATTAGTACATTTTCCTACAAGTGTGAGTTGGGGCTCCCCCTGGGGTGGACACATTGTTCCAGCCCTTGGTTTTTCCTTGTCCCACGGACTTGGTGTTCTCTGGGGCTGGGATTACCCTGGTTCTCTGGCAGTACCATTTGAAAGCATTTGCTATGATGTTATAAAGGTTCTATATTTGCCCTTCCCAATATGGTAGCCACTGGCTGCACGGTGGCCTCTGAGCACATGAAATGTGGCTAATGTGACTGAGGCACTAAATATTAAAAATTCACTTAACATTAATTAAATTTAATAACCACACATGATTAATGGTCACCTCACCGGACAGAACAGCTGTTGCATGGCTCCTTTCTCCTTAGTGAAGAAGGAGAGAAGGCCTTCCACAGTGGTGGAGGAACATATGGGGTCAGATAGAAGATTTTGCTATTTGCCCAGAGGTACTAATTCTTTCAGTTGACAACTCTGGTTGATCCTCCCAAGAGCAATCTTGTAGTTTCAGAAATTTCACGTTCCCTTCTGTTTTGCTCATGACAAACACACTTACAAAGATCAATTATTTGGGAGAATAATTTTTT
This sequence comes from Tonatia bakeri, assembly GCA_004024845.1. NCBI lineage: Eukaryota > Metazoa > Chordata > Mammalia > Chiroptera > Phyllostomidae > Tonatia > Tonatia bakeri. The sequence continues at coordinate 130,638 of PVIA01003847.1, read as the reverse complement.
TCATGATTAGATTCTGTTTTCTTACCTTAATGATAGTCCTGTCCTCCAATCCATATGCCTGGGAAGCCACACTAACTACCCCAAGTCTTTGTGATGAGGAAATGTGGAAACACAGGAGACTATTTACTCCGGCCAAAGCAGCTTTTGTGCTTCTGTTGTGGTCATAGGGAGAAAGGCTGGAGTCCTAGAAATAGTTCTGGCTTAGTATGAGACCTTGATTCAAATTTTGGTCCTCAAGAAAGTCATACAATGATTTTAACTCCACACCTATGAAATGGAAAGAATAATACCTATGAGATCTGTCTGGAAAAATTCCAGCCATTTTAACATAATGGGAATGATTTGTGTGACATCGATGTAACTCAGCAGCCAGGGAGAGTGGACTGGAATGTGCATGCATGAACAACGATGACTTCACTGTACTAGTCAGTGGTGGTGGTAGGCGTTGTTGAGTGAGCACGTGTACTGTGTGGCCATTGCATTCAAAATGACTGAGCGAGCAGAGCAATGAATTTGCATCCAATTTTGCATTAAGCTTAAACATTCATCTGCAGAAACCATTCAGATGATTCAGAAGGCTGCAGTTACAGAAAACTCGTGATTGGCGGCTTCATCATGACAACGCGCCCACTCATGCATCACATCTTGTGCAGAGTTTTTGGGTGAAACATCAAATCACACAGGTGACTCAGCCTCCTTACAGCCCAGATTTGGCACTCTGTAACTTCAGGCTTCTGCCAACACTAAAATCACCTTTGGAAAGGAAGAGATGTCAGAATGTCTATGAATTCAGGAAAATACAATGAGGCAGATGATGCAATTGGGAGAACTGTGTGAGGCTCCAAGGTGCTTACTTTGAAGGGGACTGAGGCATCATTGCCCTGTGTACAATGTTTCTTACATATTGTATGTTCTTCAATAAATGTCTGTTTTTCATAGTACATGGCTAGATACCTTCTGGACAGACCTCGTACTTAAATGAGCTGTCGCTGGTGTTAAATATAATCAATAACTTATCTATATTTATTCCATACTGATTGCCAGCTAATGTGCTAGGTATTAGGAATAAAATGGTAGGCAAAGCAGATATGCTTCTCGTCTGAACATAGACATTAATCAAATAATCACATACACACACACACACACACACATACACCACATACATATACACACATACAATACTATAGAATTATATACTATATCTTTATAATTATGTTATATAAACTTTCAGAATTTGATAGTCCAGGAAGGGACAGTACAGATGATTTTTTAAATGTCTGCAGATTGTTTGACACTCTCCCTCTAAAAGGTAGAATCTGATTCTCCTCACACCCGACAAAGAGAACATGGTAGACGTGAGACTATGTGACTTCCGAGGTCAGTTCAGAAGAAGAGTAAGACTTTTTCTCCCTCTCCCTCTCCTTCTTTCTTTCTTAATGCTCGGCTTTGCATTCAAGTCACCACGTTGTGAAGAAGTCCGAGCTTGAGAACATGAAGAGGTCCATGTACAAAAGGAATGGAGCCCTGTTTCCACACCCAGCACCACTTGCCAGCCCTGCGGGTGAGCGAGCAGTCTTCAAGTGGGAAGTCCAGTCCTGTCCTGCATTCCTGGCTGACATCTGACTACGGTCTTATGAGAGACTGACCACGAGCCAGAACCATCTAGCCACGTTATTCCCAAATACTTGACCCCCAGAAGTCAGAACAGATGATAAATGATGATTGCTGTTCTGGGGATATTTGTTATCCAGCATTAGAGAACTAATACAATAGAAAACCATGTGATAAAATCTGAAGATATGGGAACAAAAACCTCAATTGATGAAATAACATTTGAGCTAATAACAGGAGGAGAGGAATGAATTAGACAAAAAGGACACGAAGGTATTCCAAGGAGCTATGCACACACAAACAAGGGCCTTGTGGACAGATGACACATCTGAGGAGCTAAAATTATCCAGTGGGCTCCAGGAACACCTAGTTTAAAAGGGAGAGATGCAAGATGCCTGAAGAGGTTGGGAGGGGTTGGCTCACGCAGGATCATGGGTTGCCTTTGCCTGTATAGAACATCAGGAAAGGCATCCAGCAGGTACAGAATGTATCAAGCCTGGCATCTAGGTTCCTGATGCTCTCCCCAGATATGGGAAACATGTGACGAGGACCGTATTCATGGTGGAAGATCAGAGTTTGGGACAGGCTGTTTGACATAATTTTTGAGATACCAAGGTGATACTGTCAAGCAGAAAATTAGAAAGATATGTCTGGAGTTCCGAGGAGAGGAATGGATTACATGTACACGTTTGAAAGACAACAAAAACGAAGAGTAATTGAAACCAATGGAGTGAATTTCAGCTGCAGATTAGACAGCAAGTGAGAACAGAAGGAAACCTAGGATCCAGAACTGTAAGATTTAACAGATAGCTAGAGGAGAATGGGTCAGGAAAGGAAAATGAGACAGAGCAGGCAGATAAATAGGAGGAAAATGAAAAAAATTGTGCCAGGGAGAGAGGGAGACGGTTGCAGGGAGGGGTGGTCTACAATGTCGAATGATCCAAGACAGGGTGAATGAAAGGCCCATTGAGCTAGCTGCAGAGTAATGAAGAGACACACCTATTTTCATAAAATGAGCGATGGAGACAGAAGTCCAATTGCAGAGGGCTGAGGAATGGTGGGAGGTAAAGAAATGGAGGTAGAGGTCAGGCAATTCCTTTCAGAAGTTTAGCTGTGAAAGGGAGGAGAGAGGACAGTAGCTGAGGATGATGTCAGAGCAATAGGTTATGTATGTATATATGTATGTACGTACATATGTATGTATGTATTGATGGGCAAGAGACTTCTGTATGTTTAAATGCCGATGGAAAGGGTCCAGTACAGAGTGAGATCAAAGCTCCAGAGAGAGGGAATGATGTGTACTACAGTGACTGTGAAGATGAGAGAGAAGATAGGATTTAGAAGCAGGTCAAGCCCTGGGCACATAAGAGACATTTGAATATTGGACGCTGTCTTCAAGATTTATTTTTAATGTTTAAAAATTGTGTAATATAACAGATACGCAGAAAAGCATGCTTAAAACAATCCGTAGCCTGATGAATCATTACAGTGGACATCCATGAAACCAGGCAAAAATATAACATTGCCAGCACTCCAGAAGCTCCCTCTCGTGTTTCCCTTCCTTGACACACTGTCCCTATCCCTACTGATAGCCACTGTCCCTGACTTATGGTAATGACTTCATGCTCTCCTATCTAGTTTTTTTCCTTCATTCTAGTTTTGCCACCTGAATATATACCCCTAAACAATGTTGTTAAATTTTGCTTGCTTTTAAACTTTATATAAACACAACTACACTACAAGGACTCTTTGATTTCATGCCTTTTCACTCAGTAATATTACATTTTTCAGATTCATCCGTGAATGAAGCTATGAAGCTATACCTCATTCATTTTCAGTACTGTGTAGTATTCCACCGTGTGATTACATTACAATTCATTTATCCCCTTTACCATTAGTGGACATTTGGTCAGCTTCTCATTTGGGGTTATTACAGAAATGCCCCAGATTACATTCTTGTATATGTGTCCAGGTGCACAGGTACCTGAGTTTCTCTTGGCCATATTTCCAAGAGCAACTTCTGGGTCACAGAGTACCATATCTTCAACTTCCCTAGTCAACACCAAACTTTTCCAAAGTGGTTATACCAATTCACACTCCTTTAAAAAAAAAGGTGCTCAACTTTATTAGGAATCAGACAAGTTGCATCATTATTATAGAGCCATCTTTACTTGTCTTACAAAGTATTATCTTCCTGTGCCAGGTGCTTCCTTAGGGTAGGTTCTAATCCAGTGATTTTTTCAACCTTTTTCATTTCATGGCACACACAAACTAATTGCTAAAATTCTGCAGCACACCAAAAAATATATTTCCTGCTGATCTGAGAAAAAATAGGTATAATTTTGTTTCATTCACACCAAATGCCTCTTGTTGTGTTCACTGTTGTCATTTTTAAAAAAATTAACAGTCTAAGGGAAAAGAGGTCAGCACCCCTGACTATTTACTGTATGTTTTAAAAATTCTTGTGGCACACTGGTTGAAAATTGCTGCTCTAACCCACTGGCTCTCCTTTCTAGTTTAAAGCCCGCTCAAGAGTTTCCATCTCAGCATGAATTGTGACCATTAAGTGAGTTACTGTTTCTCTAATGTGTAACAAGTTAGTTTCTTCCTTATTAATACTTGGTAACAAACTGTCTTGTATCATTATGATACAAATGATTGTTATATCTCAGGATTGGCCACTCTGGCAGATAGCTGATCTTTAGTATTCTGTATAGTACTTACTGCCTTTAGGCAATTGAATGGACAGTTAAGGGCCTGAAATCTGGAGCTGGACTGCCTCAGTTTGAATCCTCACTCACAAGAGTTATTTCCATTTATGTGTAATTCCCGGGCAGTGTACACAGAGCTGAATGAGAAACAGCCCACTTTCTAGAGGCTCAGATATGGAGGTATCACCCCAGTACACTGGTAATTAACTGAATACAAGTAATATGTCTGGCATAAAGAGCTTCAAGGGTCTTAGGGAGGAAATATCTAATAGAGCAGTCTTCCTGGAAGAAAAAATATGCATGCAGATGGGAGAAATTGGAGTAAATACTAGTCAGGAAGTCACAGTACATCACAAAGAGCTTTGAATCCCAGGCCAAAGAATTTTTTTTTTTTCAATTCAGTAAGGAATGGGAGACCTTGTATTGCCAGGTGGCTGTGAGATAGGAACTAGACTCTGAAAGGCACCCAGGTGCACTGGGCCAACAAACAGTGGTTTAGAAACCCTGTTGTTTGGCTGCCATTACCATCAGATTATATCAGGTGCTTTTATAAGATGAGAATAGTTTGAGAGATACGTCTAGTACCATTTTAATGCCCAATTATTTATGTTTTTACACATTTCCAAAAACCAGTGCCAAGGTGTCTGGGGTCATGATTGTGAACCTCATTGTATTACCTTACTGCATACAAACTAGAAATGAAATACATTAGTGCCTCACCATGGTGGTGGATACTTACCAGGTGAGGAGAATTGTAGAGAACTAAATACAGGTACATGCAAATGAGTACAAGTAGGACTTGGGAAATTTAAGATTGGTGGACTGTATCAATGCCAATATCCTGATTGTGATTTTGGAAGACATTACCACTGGGGAGAACTGGGTACAGTGAACAATTTCTATGTTATTTATTTTTTTTACAATTGCATGTGAATTAACTTTCTCAACAAAAATGTCAATAATAGTATGCTCTAGTAAGCGAGTCATGTTCCCCTTCTTCCAGTTATCTATATCTAGGGGATTCCTGGGGCACAGAAATTAGGCAACGTTATTTACACATCTCGAGGCCCCAAATAGGAAGGAAGAGCAAAGTGCCTGGAAAGGATGAGGTCCACAGTACACGCACTGTTTTGCTATTTTGATCTAAATGAAACTGAAGATTACAATTACCCAAAATTTTTGACAGTTCTGTCACAGTGAGTCAACTTCACCCAGCTGTTTTCTGCTTTTCCCACTGGGTCTGCTAAGTCACTTTTGGGTCACTACCTCCAAAGGTAGGATTAACGTAATTCTCTTATTATGGAAATTAAGTCCCCCCACCCCCACGCAAAGGTGTGATGTGACATGTATAGCATTTTATAATCTAGGCAGCTTTTACTTGACCCAATTGGAAAAGTACAACCCACAGCGAGGAGTAAACTTAATTTCTTGAATGACTTAAAGAAGACCATGCTAACAAGGTAGGGTTATTTCGAACTTTATCATTATCATTTCTCTGCTGTGCTAAACGTTTTCTTCCCAACAGTAGGGCCGATTAGACTTGAAAGAGGGCCCTGAACTTTTATAAAGTGAAAGAAAACGGGAAGAAATGGCAGGCTGGGAATCCGGCCCCGGGAAGGCGTCCACCGCGCTGGAGGACAACCACCTGAATTTCCAGAAAAGGAACTTCACTTCCCCTGACTTGCAGATTTTCGTGAGTTCAGAAGCTCTCTTTGAGGACGCCTAAGGTTCCCGGTTGCAGAGTTGGGAAATTGAGGCAGGGCTGACGCGGCGCAAGCAGCCCCAGCCTCGGCGCCGCCCCAAGGAGAGGACCCAGGCTTCCAGGGTTCTTCGCGCGGACGCAGACTCCTCTAGGCCTCCATCCTCCAGTCCACCCCGCCCAGCTCGGGACAAAGCCCGGAGCCCGCGCCTGGAGGAGGCAGGGCAGCTCCCGCGCGCGCCCTGCTCCTCCGTGGGCGCGAGACTCCGCCCCGCCACCGCTCAGTGGGGGGAGCTCGCGCCCCAACAGCCAGGCAGCCCAGCCAGCCCAGCCAGGCCCGCCCCGAATCCCCATGACGTCACCGGCGGCGGCAGGCCACGCCCCCGGCCCCGGGCGGCCGGCCGCATGACGTCACCAAGGCCCCACCCCTCCGGAGCGAGTTCGGTCCTGGCGTTCATTTCATTCCTGTCCTCATTCCGAACATTCTTAGCATCGCTCGCGCCGCGCCTCGCCGCCCGAGCCGAGCCGAGCCTCTGCAGCCGCCGCCGCGGCCCCGCCGCCCGCCGCGGGCGCCCACCAAGCACTTTGCAGACTCGCTTCCACCTTGTGGGTCAGTCCGCGCGGCGGGGCCCGGGCCCGGGGCGGCCGAGTCCGGGGACAGGCCATGCAGTGAAGCCCCACCACCCCGTCCACCTTTGCCCGGAGCCGCGGGCAGTAGCCCAGTGTGCCCAGCCGGCCCCGGGGCAGGAGCGGTGCTAAGCAGGGGTGGGGTAGCCCAGCTCGGGGACCGGGAGTCGGGGAGGGAGCCGGGCGCCCAGCTGAAGGCGGGGGAAGCGGCGCCGAAGTTTGCCTTGGACTCACCGGGCGCTGCGGCGGCTCCCTTCGCGAGGTAAGTTGGCGCGCGGGGCTGTTGCTGGGTGCGAGGGGCGCACGGGGCGCCGCGGGGTAGGGGGCCAGTGGCGCGTTCCGCTCTGGCCGCTCTTTCATTCCGGGCTCTGCTTTGTGTGCGGCGAGCGGGCGAGCCGGCACGCGGAGGTCCGGGGCCCGGCCCCCGTGCCTGCCTTCCCGCGCCCCCTCCAAGGTGAGCGGCCCAGCGCCGCCGCGTGAGTTGCCGGGACGCCAAGTTGGGCTGCGCGCTGCGGAGCCCGCGCGGCAACAGGCGGCCCCCGATGGCGGCTCTGGAGGCGCCGGGCCGGCCGCGCCGCGCCCCCCGCGCCCCCCTCTCTCGCCCGCACGCGCACACACACGCACATACCCTCACATCGTCCGGCCGTTTTCACGTTTTTCTCGGAGAAGTCAGAGAAGTTCGAGCAAGCGCGGGCGGAGAGATCCGCCTGGGAGCCGGAGGCCGGCTCGACCCCCCCACAGAGCCTCCCGGGCCGCCCCAGTCGTCTGGGCCCCCCGAGGCCCGCCCAGGGTCTTCGCGGACTTGTGCCGCTGGCGGGGGTTTCACTCCTTTTCAAAGATGAAAGAAGGCACGGTCGTCTTTGCCGCTTCTCCAGGACTGTTGCTGCCGCCGCCGCTGCTTCATTGCACATTCAAGTGGAAAATTTTCAGGAGTCAGCAGAAACATTGTGTCCAAAAAAGACTGAGTCGCAGTTACCACCAAACCCTGGAGGAGACTTTCCCTGGAAAACTTCCCTTCGGTAGGAAATACTGGGAGATTTGTTTGTTTATTGGAAGAGGAATGATCCCCAGAGAAGAGAAAAATCAGGGTGCACTCCTAGTCTTTGTTCGTAGCAGCAACACTTGTTTTCAAAAGTCCAGAGCCCCGCTTTAAAGAAAGTTCAACTTCTGTGAGTTTCCTTTTTAAAAAATGTGTATTTTTTTTTAACTGAGGTAACATTTTAAATGAGTCGAAAACAATGGAGGGCTCACAGCTCCCTATTCTCCTCCCACGAAAGAAAGAAAATCCAGATCATAATTTCCCTTGTTTTTTAATTCTTTTTAAAGATTTATTTAAAGTCGAATGGTGGTGTCATTGGATAAAAATATTTGTGAAACAATGAAATACCAGCCACCAGCATTTCTCAGAAGGCTTGTTAACTTCTCAGAAGCAAGTGGCTGCCTGTGATTTGCAGAAATGAAAATTGACCTCTGTAAGCCCTGGAAACTTAGAGACAGATGATGTTGCAGGAGCGAGTAATGTAAAAAAGCCGTCTTTTAAAAACAGTGCCTTGGAGGAAACCCAGGTCCTGGGACAGAAAGGTCTGCAAAACTTACCAGATTTCAAAATAGTGTAAAAATAAAAATGAAAAGCTACAGATATTGCAACGGAGTGGAGAACACTGTCCATTCAGGACAACCACATGTTCCTTTCTCCCCCCTTTCAGTATGATTGTTTCTGGAAGTTTAGGTGGTCTGATCATTTGTGGTGTGCCAGGTTCCTGCAGGTGGTTACCTGAGTAGACAGATCCCTTCAGGAAAACGCAATCTCCCTGCATTGTGAATGCAACCAGTGGGCTCCTTGTCTGCAGTCTGCCATGGGTCTTGCTTGTTTCTTATTCATGGCGGGGTGGGGTGGGGGGGTCTCTGCTAGGGTACTCTGGAGGCAGGGGTTGGGGCACAGACCTCAGGCGGTGCCCAGTGCTTCATCCTTTCACAGTTGGGTTTGTGCCCTTCCGTAAATAGGATCTTTGGGCCCAATCACATCTGAATGCTTATACGGGCCAGACTGAGATCCAACTTTGGTAAGAATCTTTTCTCTTTAGAAGGAAATAGTAGAACTAATTACAGAGTGACTCAGGAAAGACAAATGGATTAGTTGAACCTTTGTCAACAGTGAGGTTTTGAATTGTTGATAATATTTTTGGGGAAAGGCTTATTTTTCTAATCTCAGTATTTCCATAAATGGTCACAGATATTTTTGTTTAGCATTTCTTTGTATGTGCAACTCGGTGTTGAACTCTCAGGTTTCAGGTTTTAAATGGAGTTTACAATTCTTTTATTTGTTGTTGGTATAAAAAAAAATGAACTGATAAGCAGTATCCATTACTGGTTCTTGCTGATGGTATAAAAGTGCCAATTTAGACCATTTTATTTTTATTGAAATGATAAGTAGTATTTGATCCACAGTTTTGGGGACTATTAGAATACCTTTTCTCTTTCTTTCTTTCTTTCCTTTTTTAAAAAAAAACTTTGAAACAAAACCAGTGTGACACTCTGCGCTGACAGTGAGAGTAAAAATATATTACAGGAAAGAATCTTTGTTTAGAGTCCTCCTCTGTGTGATCTTTTGTAAGGTAACAGAATTCCATCCAGAGAATATCCCTGACAGATTATTAGAGATTTTTTTTTTCTTTTCCCAAAACATAAACCAGGACTCACCATGACATGTATTTAGTGGAATTTAATTTAAGGAGGGAGGGCAACCTAACTTGGACTGAGCCAGGCTGAAATGAGTTTCTCACCGAGAGGCGCTTCCTTGCATTGTGGCACAGTGTGCTGCAGCAGCAAACTAATGACACAGAAGGGGGAGTGGGGGTGCAGCCCGGGGGAGGTCACCGTTCTCCTCCCTTCTGTCTCCTCTGCCCATCTTTTGCTTTATACAACAAGAATTCTATATTCTACACTTACTTTGGGGATTGGCACCCCCTTTTATTTAGAAAAAGGACAAGCTGGTCATAAGGAAAACCAGTTTTCTGTTTTGGGGGGTTTTTTTGTTTGTTTTGTTTTTTTGTTTTTGCTACTTGAGCTTCAGTCATTTATAAACAATTTTGAATTCTGCTGGCTCTGACAGTATGGAACAGCAAGTATAAGAGGGCATTTCTCAATGGGGAAATTTGGGAAGGATATACTTGTGGTTGTCTATCATCTGTGTCTCGGTCATACTTGTTGTTACATTTTCAGCAGAAAAGTATGCAACAGGGACTGTTAGAGAAAGTAGGTCCCAAACATTACAGAGGCTGTTGAAATGCACTGTGCCGTTAACAGTACTTCAAGGTTTCTTGCTTCAGAAATGAACTGATTATCTCACATGCAGTGGTTGTACAGAAGCCTGCGCATCTGAGGGATTACTCTTCGCTCTAATCTCACATGTTATTATGTGTTAATTGTGAGCATGATTATATTGCCTGCAAATGAAAACTGTTGTGTTTCACCACTCAGAAGGTTGGTGCAAATAACTGCATTGCATGTATGATCTAGTGTACATAAGATGACCATGTTCACATACAAATAGTAGATAGATAAGACTTTCAGGCTTGTATTTTAGGCACCTAGTCTTGTTTCCAATAGATTGCAAAAGGAGAAGAAAATACTGCTGGGTGAAAGCTGTGCTTCGAGGTTGGATCTGTTTAGTGATAAAAGTTTTGGGGCCTGTTTTCTCCAAAGACTGAAGAATGCTGTCCAGCTTTCTCTGTAGAACTGCAGGGAAATCAGAGCCCACCTTGCTGTTGATAAATGCAGGCATTACAGCTTCCCTTTTAGAGTTCAGAGACTGGAACAGCAGAGTGCTCATGTCCTACTTCAGAACTTGGTAAGAAGAATATATTTTAAGCTTTTTGCCTGTTCACAAACTTAGGCTTTGCTGCTGGGCTCTTGGGGACTGACCGATGGCTGGAATAATCTTCTATAGCTGCGTGGTGCTTTTTAAAAATTTTATCTGTAGAAGACACAGATTACCCTGTGGCATTTAAATGAGATCCCAGTCATGTTGGAACAATATCAGTGATGTGTTTTATTCTTTCATATTCACAAAGGTGATACCATCAAATAATTCAGGTTCATGCTAAGCACTTAATGTTTCAGGATTAGGCTTTTTGACAAATACCAAGTTAGGCCCCCTCGTCCTTTGCAATTAGTGGATATGTCTGAAATCAGGGAGGTTAGGGGCCTTCTCTATTCTGGGGTAGTTTTTGGAAAGCTAGAATGTTTGGATCTGAATATCTGGAGTGTTTTGTGTGGGTTTTTATGTTGTTCTATTTCAAAGCTGTTAAGTATTGAGAGTCCTTAATCTGTAACATACTCATCACAAGCTTCCTTGACCTTGTCCCATATTTACATTCACAGTTGAAATTCCACCATTTCTTCAGATACATTTGGGCTGTGTAGTGGTGCAGAATAAGAGAATTTTAAGATAAGTATTTTTATTTTAGTTAAAGCAAACGGGATGCCCTGAAGAGTGGGTTTTTGGGATGGTGGTCCTTACAGGGTAGCTCACTCTCAGCTCTTAAGTTCTTTTGTTCACTGACTTTTTGCATGGTTGGGAGGATTCTTAAAAAATAGTTTCCATCGTCTGGGAGTCTTTGGCTAACTGTGAAACCACTGGTCTCTCTTGTGATTGGATTTTGGTGGGGGAGGTTGGTTCCAAGAGGCTGTCTTTTCTACTTTTGTGGCAGGCCAAGGGAAGGCTCCATGCTGGCTGTATTGTGAGCCCCTTTCTCCTCCCCCCAGCTTTTTAAATCAGTATTTACTATCCTGATGCAATGGTTTCTGCCTTTTTCCACATTAGTTTAAAAACTAATTAATTAAAGCTCTGCCCTAGGATTTCATTAGCAGTTTTAGTCGAAGGGACAGACAGAGCCCAGCATTGGAAAATGGGTTTCAGAGGAAAAGCCAGCTTATGGATGAGCAAGTTAAGTTGCCGACATCTCCAGCGGGAAATTCCGGTTGCTCTTAGGCGGGGACAGGTTTGGATGTATGTGCAAAGTGACTGGAACACTATTGACTGGGAATATACAACAATGACGAGCGCTGTTGTTTTTACTGATACATAAACTGAAAAACTGCTGCTAATGGTGGGAAATGTTAATTATGTGAGAACATATTGAACTTATATTCTCTGGCATGAACTTTTAAAAAAATGCATGAACTGCGCTGCATTTTTATAGGCACAGCTTTCTAATTATCATAATTCAGTTCAGCTCTGCTCTTGGATGGAGTTCAAGTGCAATCTCAATTTAACTTGAAAGGGTTTGTTTTTTTTTTTACTGAGAATGTTTAAGAAAATTTGAAAAGTTCATCTAAGAATGTTGTCTGCCGAGGCGTGGGTAATTTGGGGGGATGAAATAAGAGCCTTTATGTAATAGTTAATTAGATCTGAATATTAGGAAAGAGATTGTCTTTTATTTACGGTTTTTTTTTTTTTTTGCTTTGCACCTATCCAGACCTGCATCTTGTGCATTTTTGCATAACTAGATGTTATATGTTCTGAGTTCTCTTTGAAAACCAGTGTTTTCCCCCTAATAGATAGTAAACTAAAAAATGAATATTTTATTACTATCAATGATATCATCTCTGTGAAGATGGGAACCTTTTTAGAGAGAGCAGAAAGTAGAAAGAAATGCAGAAATCTTACGAATTCATTTGCCACAAGTCCCCATTAATCTTTTATACCAACCAAGCCTTTAGAAAATGATCTCCTTATCTGGTCGTCTGTACACTTTGACTTGATGGCATTTCGTCAACGGAGTCATCTTTGACAGCATTCATTCCAGTGGCCAGTGTCCTTTAAATTTCCTGTGACCTTATTGTCTTTTCAAGGAAAAAAGTTAATAAGCCCAGGCACCAACTCCTCTGTGGAATCAGTTTTAATTGGAAGGAAGAACAACTTCAGCTGGACCTTCCGACTCTTGTCTGGTCTCACTCCTACTGCTAGAATGCAAAGGGAGCCCGCGGAAACCAAATGACTTCATTTGCTCTGGCACTTCAGAGCCGAATTCGCTTCCATGGTGGTGAAATAAAAGGAGCCAAGTGTTTTAAATAGCCACTCCCCAAGGCCCGCCCGCCCCAGTGTTTTGAGAAAAGAGCATTGTCTGCTCGCAGCCCTTGCCGGGAGCCTGCCTGGCTCGCCCTCCCCCACCCGGCAGCTCCAGTTCTGAAGTTGACATCTGGTTTTCTCTCTGTTCACCTGATGTACACCCATTCACTTGCACCCATGAGGTGTTCACGTACGTGTCTGCAGGGAACACCTATTTTGACATTGAATGTGTGTGTGTTTCAAGCCCCTGTTGGCGTGGGGGGGCCACAAAGCTAACAGCACAAAATAAAATGTAAACACTAGCCGCCCCGCATGCCATTGCTGCTGGGTTTCTGTCCGATGGTGCTTTCTGGGTAGGCGTGTCTATTGTTGTGGCAGCAACAGGCGGCAGAAGTTGGGGCACCATATGGCGGATGTGGGCCTCAGATAAGCTGTCTGGTAATTTAGCTTATCAATAGCATTTTGATATGCTTCATTTTCAGATCACCCATCACCATGGTTGGGGGTGTCATGGGGGCTGGCTGATTCTAAAACCATTGAAACCATTGTGAGCGATGCTTCCTTTGGTGGAATCTCCACCCTTTCTCCCTCTCTGCCTTTTCATCTGAAAGCCTTTGGGGGACAATGGTGGTTAGAGTTGGAAAGAGCCCCATCAGCTGAGGGAACCTTCAGTCCCCAGCCCTCAGCCCTGCCTTGAAATCTGGGACACTTAGAAGATCTCATCAGGTATTTTCATTGAGAGGAAAACAGAAAACAAACTACTTGATAGCATTTCATATGGGCAGAGCCAAGAAAATCCCATAATTCAAAACCTGCTTTTGTTTTAAATACTGGAGAGATAAGGCTGATAGTGTTTTTGTTTTGAGAGAAAAGGTTGGTAGTTTTGTTGTGCATTAAAAATAGATCCCTAATTTTCTTTCACCTTTACATTTTACCATAATCAGAAAATGTAAAATGTAAAGATGATTAGCATCTGTATGCCTGGAGATCAGAGGGAGAGTTATTTGTGATGTGGAGGCAGGAAGCAGCTTCCTTTAAGACTGGGAATTGTTAAATAGGGAAAAGGGTGCGGAACACCTACTCAGATGTCAGGTGAAGCCGGAGAAAAACTAAAATCTGTTCCGCTGTGACTTGAGGGAGGGGAGCAGGGGCGGGCGATGCTTCTTGCCTGAGTTGCCAGAACTTGCTCAGATTTTCTGCACACAGTAGGTAGCTCCGTGGAAATTTGATGATGTGCGTGACCATGTGCTTATCACCCATGTGAGTCTCATTCAGCAAATGTTGGTGTCCCTGATGCATGCCAGGCCCTGGGGAAGCCAGGGCAAGACGATTTGTGCCTTTTCCAGCCCACCCTCCTGGCACACTGTCTCTCACCTTTCCAGGCCCCTCACCTTCTTCAGATTTTGACTTTGGGGTTAGTAACTAACAGTACTTGGATCCTTTTACATGGCTAATTCAGGATGGTTCTGAATCAAACCCAGGGCAGCCTTGTTCTGCTCCTGCCCCAGGGAGCCTCCACCACGTCTGTGGTTCCCGTTCCCACCTGAGCCAGCGTATGGCAGCCAGCAGAAGCTTTCTGCAGCCTGGTGATCGCTCCTGTGGACTTAGGAGGGCTGGGGAGGTGCATGGTTTCTGTTTTTCTAAGAAATCCCGTAGAGGTGTCCACCTCTGATTGGGAACCATTGCTCTAGATGCCCTAATTCTTATCCTTAGATTGAATCAGACAACATTTGGCCATGTCTTCTAACTCTCGAATTGGGATTTTTCTTCCCCTGTATTGTGAGGCGATGTGCCTGAGCACATATACTGAATCTCTGTGGAATACAAGAAGATGTTCTTGGTTGGTTTTAAAGACACAACTGCACAAAAGTAAGCTTGTACCCTTTTATGCCCGAGAAGCAATAAAATGAGCAGAACCCCCTTCTTTGTGCTCAGCTCTCATCTGTGACCCCCTGGGAGTGTAGCAGTTGTTTCCAGATGTGGCTGTGCCAGGCTTGCTGGTAACGGGTGTAAAAACTCATTCTTGCCTGTCTGTTTGCAGAGGCAGTTTTCCTTTTTGAGTAGCGGGGGTGTTCTGTGAGCTCTCCGAGCCCCTCGGATGGTATCCCTGGACACTGTAGAGTAAGGGGGTCGGAAGAGTGACCCCGATAGCATCCCGGAGACAAACCTGCCGCTGTTAAACCGTATGTGGCTTTCCATTCTTTCGCTTCTTCTCTCTTCTTTCCCCCTCGGCTTCCTTGAAATTCAGATGCTCCCTATCTTGCACAGAACTGCTACTTGACCCTGGACATTTAAACATTTACAGGTGCTACTGTGTGCCAGGGATTTGGTGATCCATAAAAGGTGGTCAGTGAATGGTGATCAGTAAAATGTACAGGAAGGGAAACAGGCATGTAAGAGGTCATCACCATCCAGTGGGAAAATTGCGTATCCCATATTTCATGAGCTCCAAGATGCAAATGTCTTCCATACTTGAACGTGTCCTCCAGTCCTGACTGGCCAGGCTGTGGTAATGACCCACGGTGTGGTTGCACACACCCGTCAGAACCTGTGGAGCCGGTGCAGAACGCTCGTCCTCACAGAGGGCGATGGGGTGGGAAACACAGCATGGATGCTGATCTCTCCGAGAAGTTGTTTTAAGAATACTGTATGCAGTTTATTTTATACTTCCCTTTATGTATGCACAAGGTGGGCATGATGAAAAAGTTTCATTATACATAAAATAGTATTCCTAAGTGAGAAAGAAGCACACTGGGATGGTTGGTTTCACCACAGTATTTCTTAGAACGAAAATCATGTTGCATCTTCCAATCAGAGGTATCTTAGAGTTGGTGAAGCCTGTATACATGTCTGTGGAGGAGCATCTTGGAGATTGTGTGTTGTTGACAGGGCTTGCTCAGAGGCAGTGGGTTGGGAAGGGGGAGGGACTTCCGTTGTTCACAAATTTGTATTTTTAGGAGCATCAATGTTTTTTATGTAATATCAGAATAAAGGGAAAAAAGTAAAAAGAGTAGGTGCTTATGACATTTCCAAAGGGCTTTGTTGCCTAGTGGTGGAGACTGAGGAAAGGTTTGCAGAGGAAGTAATGTTGGAGTTGGGCCTTGAAGGGAAAGGGTTTTGTTTTGTTTTGTTTTGTTTTCCTTGCCAGATGCTGTTTTGGGAGTAAAGTGGGTCTAAGCTGTTAAAAAAGAAAAGACACCCCCCCTCCCCGAAATATTATCCACAGTAATGAATTCAACCTTCAAATAGTGATAAAGAAGGTTTATTGTCAGTCATGAGCTAGTATAGATCCGAAACTTGGCTGTGAACAATTAATTGAAAGAAGAAAAAGGGAGGGAGGGACAGACGGAGGAAGGGAGAGAGGAGGGAACTGGTTAACATGGGGAGTAGGAAGTTGCCTGGTTCTGGTCTGGAAAAGGGCAAGCTCATCATGCGTGTTTAAAAACTCAGGTTTGGGAGGTGGGTGAGGGAAGGTGGGCAAGTAGTGGGGGAACAGGGATAGAAAGAGACTTCGCTTGGAGCGATGGGCACACAGTGCAGTGTGCAGATGATGCTTTACTGAGGTGTGTGTTTTGGCAAACCAATGTTGCCCCAATAAATTCAATCAAACAAACAAAAAACCCTCACAGGTTTGGAGTTGGACACACCTTAGTTGGACTCTTGGCTCAGCTACTTGCTGATTTTGTGGCTTTGGACATACTACCTCCTCTCTGAGCCCATGGTGTCCCCATTTGGAAATTCCAATAGAATGCCTCCTATATGCCTCAGACTTAGTCAGTGCTCAGTAAATAACAAATTCAAATGCTATCTAGCCTACCAGGTCTTCACAGATTTCCTGCCAGGTCAGCCTGGACAGGGACTCTTGAGGAACACCCAGGGCTGAGGCAAAGTTACGTAGAAGGACTGGACTTCTGGTCTGGGGCAACCCATGAGGTCCTACATTAATCGCTTTGTGCCACACTTCCCCTATAAATAAAGTAGAGGAAGTCCCTCAGTAAATACATCGTATTTGAAGTTATTCTTTGCCAAATGGTAGTACAAATTAAATGGCAATGCTTCTAAAAAGTGGGTAGCATGATATACCTTCACCCGCCCAAAAGGAAGCCTCTTTCTTAGGTTCTTGCTTAGAAACCATACTTCCCACTTTGGGATTGGGTTCTAAAAGTTCTTCTCTAAGGTGGTTGTAAGGAACTCTTCTTGGAGAAGCAGTGCTTAGGGCCCTGGCTGCACAGCAGAGGAATTCCTCACTGCTAGTGTTTTGAGGGCTTTAAGCTTCAGTTGGGTGATAGAACAAAAGGTAGAGAGGAACCTCCCCTATCTTTGCCACCTCTGGCACTTCTTAATGCCTGCTTAGCACAGGCTGCTTACCTCGTCTGTGCCCTGTGTTTTCTCGTCTGGAAAATGGGAAGGACGTTGCCTGCTTTGAAGAATTGTGGTCAAGTTTCGCTAAGAGCTAGCTCAGTGGGACTGCTGTTAAAGGCTAGACCAAGTCGGTACTTTAAGCTCAGGAATTAGGTCTGCTGCTCTCTTTAGACTTTTTGCTTTGGGCCTTAAATACAATTTAAATAATAATACTGTTAGTGTGAGTGGCAGCACGTCCCTTTGCCAGTGTTTTTTTGCATATGTAAGAACATGTTTGTTAATCCAAGATGAGTGTCTACTTGGGTTAGTAGCCAGGTACTTCCTGGGTAAGTGAGCTGAGTCCTTTCTGGAAGCTGGGGGGTAGGGACCTGTGTTTTCAGTCAGTTTCCTGAGCTGGCTGTGCTCTGCTCAGATTCCCAGCCACACTTCAGTGTGCGTCAGTGTCCCCTAGTTTTCTGACCTGGGCCACTCACTCCCCGTGACTGGTTTGAGTAGTTGGATTGCAGCCGTGCGAGCCAGCGCCTGGGATCACCTGCGTTTACTTCATCCCCTCCTGTTGGAGTGGGACATAGAACTGCGTGGTGGCTAAGGTGGCCTCCCAGGCTTTATGTTAAAGATTGTTGTGGGGTGAGTGAACTTGTTGGGGACAGGGGCCTTCAGAGGCAGCCGACTGACAGCTGAAGAAGGGAAAAAGGTTGACTTAAAAATAGTGATTCACAACCTTGTGAATCTACTGAAAGTCACTGAATTATACATGGCATGTTCTCAAAAAACATCTTGTTCAATGTTTTGTTAGAACGCTGAAGAGATGTTCTAGGAACTTAACTCTTGTTTATGTCGATTAGCTTATGGTAAAATTGGTTTTGTTTAACGTCTTTTTGCTTAAAGCCGTGGAACCTGTGGACAATGCTAAGTGAAGGCTTACTGCACTTGAAAAGGGTGAATTTGTATGGTAGATGAATTTTAATCTCATGGAAAAAGTAAGGTAGTTGATGTAGTTTCCACGTGGAGCAACGTCAGTCCTGCTCCCCACTGCACCCCCAGCGGTCTTGCTGGTCAGGTGATTAAGCTTCATATTCAAAGTGATGACCTTTCTAAAAGTTCTGTGTACATTTGTGTACATGTGTACATCTGTATACATCTCTCCTAGTATACCGTTTTATAGTGAGGAGCCTACAGGTATGTCTAAAATGGAAGTTTTTTTTTTTCCTTTGTAAAGGGTGATTTCAATGAATTGGAGTGACCCTCTCCTTAATGAATAATGTTGACTGTGTTTACTGCCTGTGTGGCTTATACTTTAAACAGTCCAAGAACTAAATCATAAAGGGTGAACTAGGAGTTCACGAGAAAGGGAGACCCAGAAGGCACAAGAGGCTGCAAGTCAAGTATTGAATCTATTTGTAAATTCATTTAAGATGGCAGTGGGGTGGGGAACACCCCCAGAATCAGGTTGATTTATACCCTACGTTTCAGGCTGTGCCCTGCCTAGTGTTTTTTTTTTTTTTAATTTCAATTTGGTCTTTCTAGTTCCTGTCCCACCAAGTGCTGACCGTCTTTCTCATAACAAGTGTTGTGGCAGTTTTTATCCATTTGTGTTTTCTAAAGGGTTGTCCTTTACTGTTCCCTGTGGCTGTGTAAACTTGCCTGGGACAGGCCTGGTTTCTGCTTCTTGTCTTGGCGTAATCCTTAATCATTAGTGCCCCTTTTTACTTTCAGAATGTCCCTGTGGATGGTAAACTGCATGGTCATTCTACTCATAGGAAACTGTTGAGGAAACGGGCCGACTCCCTGTAATTAAGGAAAATGGAGAGAAAATCCGGGCAGGAGGCCTTCGTGGTGCCCTGGCGGTGAGCTCACGACAGCCTTCTGGAAGAAGTGTCCCAAGCCGTTGTGAGCCTGGAGCTACAACAGAGGGGAATTTCAGGGAACAACTTGTCCTATAAGCTTGTTCTAGTTTCAACCAAATTGTTTAAAATCCTCTGTTTTTCTAAGGATCAATTCCTAACATATTAAGAAAAAATTCTCATCATTCATAGGAGTGATTCAGCTGTGGTTCATTTCCTTTTTGACTAGCAAAGTTTAATTTAGGAAGTTTTTCCCAGTGGAATTCTGAAAGGTTGGTAACTGAAATTTGTAACTGAAATCTGATTATGTTGCTGAACCTGTGGTTTTGGAGCTTTTGACAGTCTTTGTTTTCGAACTTGCTTATCCGTGTTCTTTGGAGTGTGTAAAAAATGTCCTATGGTGTGCTGAACACTTAAGGCAGGGAAAATGGAGTGGAATATTAGGAGTTACAGAAGTTTTAGTGCTTTGTCTAAAACCAAAGGTAATTGTACTGACACTGCTCAGCTCCAGGTGGGTTTCTGGACATCACTGCTCACAAGTTATTTTTTCCGTGCTCGAGGCAGCCACTCGGGCAGGTGTTCAGGCCCCTGTAGTGTCTTTCAGGTCTTGCCGAAGCAGCGGTGTCTGGGCTTTGCTGTTGAGAGTTTGGGGAGCTTTTCCTTGTTGGGGCAGTGTATTTGGGAGAAGGCCTTTGAGGGTCCTCCAGGGACTGGGATCTGGGTCCTCCATTTCCAGCTGTGTGGAAGGAAGGTTTGGTTGGACAGCCTCTAATATTGGCTTTCCCTGTGACCTTGGGAAGGTCCCTTGAAAATCTTTGGTTTCTTTTTCTGGGAAGGTGATACTGGCCCACCTGCCCCATCAGCCTGCTTTTGAGCTGAGGTTCAGATTAAAGAGATAAAATGTGAGTGCCTTAGGCAGAAAAGTTTTGGAAAATTGTGTTGTTATCTGAGTCATCCCATCCACCACCCCACACTCCCTTCCCCAAACCAGATTCTGTGGAGGAGACACAAGTCTGCTGAGTTCACTCCCTGTCTCTTCTTTTAGTGGCACTAAGTCTTTGGGCCACTCTGGGAGAATTTGGATAAGAAAGGATGGCTGATAGGCCAGGTTCTGTATTAAGTCTGTTTTCAGCATTACCTTATTTTGAAACCTAAGAGCTCCATGTGTGGTAGCAGAAAGTGAAGCTCAGAGACGTTTAGCAACCCTCCCAAGGTCACACAGCCAGTGTGACAGGGCCAAAATTTGAAGCCAATGTCCTAGGTCTGAGTGACTTCACAGCTTCCAGACTAACAGAAGTCTGTATATTAAGTCACCTGGGTTTTATTGTGGCATTTGAATGGATTTAAGACAGATGGTTACATTGAAACAAAGGTAGACTTCCCTTCACTTGGAACATCTGCTTAGAAAAGGCAAAGTACACAAAACAAGTACACAAAGTACAAAAAACACAAAGTGTTTTGTGTTCTTGGTGGCCCATTTTACTCCGGCTTCAGAACTTGTGGCGAAGATCCTAAAATGCAGGGTGTGACCCAATCAAGCTTTTCCTAGGGGAATTGTCCTACCCTAGTCATTTATCTTCCTGAAAAGGGGCAAGATTCACCTTTCCCTTTTGGTTTCAACCCTCAGAGGCTCTGGAGACTCACTAATACCCCTCACCTCTCAGACTGCTCATCTCAGCCATTGAAAATGAGAGGGTAAAGCTACTACTAGGGACTGGATTGATCCAGACTGCTCTGTAGGGGCAGGGGGGATGGTGTGGGAGGGTGTGTGTGTGTGGGAGCAGATGAGGGGGCTGATGTGGTTTTGAAACTTGGAACTGGACCTACCAGTTTATCTGGTTTTTCTTTGGAATGTGCTCCGTTGGCAGGCTGTCAGAATAAGTTAGCCCCCTCTACCGCCCTGAAGGCTTGGATATGGAAATTGCCTCATGCTGGGGGTAGGGTTTAGGCAGATGACCTTGACTTTACTCCTTGGTACTGGGAGTGCTAGGGAACCTGGGAGATGGAGTGAATTCCTCCCTCCCCACCCAGGTGACTTAGGCTCTGTCCTAGGCTGCGGTATGTCTTAGGCTGTGATATGTGATGGGCAGTGGTAGGGGTGGAGGGGAGAAGGGACTTAAGGGCTTTCCTCAAAGTCCTTAATAGTCAGGCTTCTGAAAGAAGACTTTGAAGGCTTTGAAATGGGATTGCTAAAGGGATTGCTCTCACCTTTGACCTCTCGGTGGTTGGTTTTTAGGGGAAGGGAGTGGACTGGTCGATACTGTCTTTTCCTTCTGTTCACCTGGTTCTGGGCACTATGGGCTGAAGGGGTTGGCCACTCATGGCCAGTTTCTGGGACTTGTGCTCTTGTATTCCCCTCCTTCTCAGGATTGTCCCTTTCTGAGTCTTTCCTATTGCATTTCTGATACTTCTACTATTGGCCATCTTGGTGTTACCCTAACTTTGTATAGTTCCCTAGTGCTTGATATATGTAGTAAAGTAGTCTACAAGCGTGGCTTTAAAGTCAGACCCAAGTTCTGCTTATTGGCTATATGATATTGGGTAAAGTAATTTCTCCTGGCTTCTATTTTCTTGCCTGAAAAATGAAGAAAATAATACTACTTCCCGAGTGTGAGTTTAAAGTGAAATATAACGAGATATGGTAAATGGCTCACAGTGAGCTTCTCCACTGGGGCCCTGACCCCTTCTGAAGTCTCCTGCTTCTTCGGCCCTTCCGTTTTCCTTCCGAGATCCTGAGGGTTTCTCCCAACGAGGCTGGACTAGTCTGACAGGAGCTCATTTATTTGCTTTTCCATCTTCCTCCTTTGGGTTTAGTTTTAAGCTTTTCCCCAGCTTCCCCTCGTGCTGGGCTTCCTGCTCTGTTGTTTTTCTCTCTCTTCAGCCCATTTCCCTTTTGCTTTCATGGTTTTACACACACACACAAACACACACACTTGTACACACATACACTTGCATGCACACACACGCTGGCATGTACACCCTCCACTTTTCATGTTTTCTCCTCTGCTGTTATCACTTTGAGATTTTAGAAACTCTGCCTGTGCAGTTCCCTGAGTTTCACCAAAAATGGTCATCAGTAAAGCCACCACTTCTCCTCTCTTTAACGCTGGAGAGCGTGGATGCTTTCGGATTATGGAGTTAGCCAGCCCTCTTAAAAGTTGTGACTGTTTTGAAAAGATGTAACTCTTTCTGATTTTCATTATGCTTATGAGCTTGTAGTACCACCCACATTTTATTCACTTGTCTGTGTGTCCTTGGGCAACCTCTTTAACCTTTCTGAACCCCAGTATCCTTACCTGTAAAATGGACATAGGAGTGCTCTCCTTACGGGTCATAGCAAGGGTTAACGGAGGGTCAGCACATGCCTGGCCCAGCAGTAAGTGTCCCATCAATGTTAGCTGTGGGTGCAGTTATGACTGCAATTGCCACACCCAGCAGCCACAAAGTTGAGTGCCAAGCACCTTTTCCTAGAGCATCTTTCTCCTTTTGAAGGAGGGGGCTGGGAACAGTGTCTGCTTTTTATTTTATTTTAGGTTTTTAAAATTTTTGTTCTGGAAAAGTTCAGCACAGTGGAAGGTGAGGAGCCCCCGCGGACCACCATCACTTAGAAGCGGTCATCAAGTCGTGGCCATTCTTGTTTCTTCTAAATCTGCCTCCCCTCCCAGATGTCATACCATTTCTTCTGTAAATTTTTTTTAAATTTTTTAAAGATTTTATTTATTTATTTTTTAGAGAGGGAAGGGAGGGAGAAAGAGAGAGAGAGAGAAACATCAATGTGCTGTTGCTGGGGGTCATGGCCTACAACCCATGCATGTGCCCTGACTGGGAATTGAACCTGCAATGCTTTGGTTTGCAGCCCTCACTCAATCCACTGAGCTACGCCAGCCAGGGCTTCATCTGTAAATTTTTGCATGTATTTGTAAAAATATTTTTTAAAAAGCACCAAGTATAATATCATAGGAACATGTCAACAATAATTCCTTAATATCAAATACCTAGTCACCATTCAAATTTTCTTGGTCCTCTCATAACTGTTCTCCCACA
The DNA here is from genome assembly GCA_004024845.1 of Tonatia bakeri. Taxonomy (NCBI): domain Eukaryota; kingdom Metazoa; phylum Chordata; class Mammalia; order Chiroptera; family Phyllostomidae; genus Tonatia; species Tonatia bakeri. The sequence continues at coordinate 107,667 of PVIA01003847.1, read as the reverse complement.
GTTGTTTTGTTCAAATCAGGTTCCAAACAAGACCAGCAGGTTACGTTTGGTTACTATGTTTCTTAAAACTCTTCAGAGGCATCCTGCCCTCTTTTTTTTCCCTTTGTTGCAGTTGATTTGTTATCAAAAAGCCTTATTGTTTCCTTCATTTGGATTTTGCAGTTGCATCCTCACCCTCACCTTTATCATGTTCTACTATTTCCTGTAAATGGGAATTTAGATCTAGAAGCTTGATCTGATTCAGGTTTAACTTTTTTTTGACAGGAATATTTTGTAGTTAGTATTCCTATACTCCACCAGGAGGCCCTTACTGGGTAATCCTTGTGGTATTAGCAACTGCTGATTTCTTGATCTCTGCCTGTACCTGTTATTCCATAGGAGCCACTGGTAGTATTCCAGTCCTCTAATTCCTTCTTCATTTACTCCTAGAATACCCTTTTATCTCATCAATTACTTGGTTAACCTCGTATATAATTTATACAGGAAAGGCAGATTTCTGTTTTTTTGTTTTTTGGTATCCTTATACAGTCAGATTTTAAATGATTGGATGCTTTTAAATCCATTGCAGTTACTCTTTTTATTGATGCTCAGATTTCACCGTCTTTGGCCAATGGGAGTTTCTTTAGTGGACTCCTGTGCCGTTGTGATGTGAGCCTAATAGTTTTTGATAGCTTGCTTGATGTCCAGTTCCTTCTTGTATATTCTTGGACTTCAAGCAGACCATTTCTCCAGAGTTTTGGTTCCTTTTAGTGGAAGATGGTATTTCAAGGCTATGGTGTAGATGCTAGGGTCTCTGCTCCCCACACCCCTTCCATAACTTCAGAAGTGGATCCCACCTACCATGTCAGCTTGTTGATCGATAGTAAAAAAATTCCCCTGCACACTTGTCTCATGCCGACCCCTTTGGCTGTCATTTGCCACTTCCATGTCTGTGCTTCTCATCTTGTCCTTTCTCCCTTAAGAAAAAGACCAGATTGAAGAGTTCCCCAGGGCTTGACTCTCATCTGTAGGGCCAAAGCTCATGGTAATGTGGACTTGACAGAAGACTTGAATGATGTTTGTTCTACCCCGTGTTTAAATAAGCAAAAGGTGAGAAATTTCTTACCTTATTACCTCTCTGAGCCATTCAAACCATAGTGTGATGATGTTGCTGGGGTCATTTGTACACATCTGTTTGAATAAATACTTGTTAAGTTTTATACCTTCCTCTTCTGAAGTGTTTAAAATAGAATACATTTAATTTTCTAGTCATTTAAAGAATTTATCACTAACACATTTTTTTAGAAGCTGAAAGAATTTTAAAGCTTTGTAGTTTTGGTCAGATTTATGCAGTGGAGTCTTACATGAAACACAGCTGGTATGCTGTTGTGAGTATACTATAGAAAGCCTGTAAGTCTGAAATGAGTATTTTTGTTTGTTTGTTTAACAGATCTGCTATTAGAGTTATTTTTAGCAATTCCTGTCTTTGCTTTTTGGAAATTGTGTTATGCTCACGTTGGTGCATCACCGACTACGCACTTAGAAAAAAACCAAAACACAACCACCACCAAAAACTCATTTTAAAGATAAGCTGTAATGCTTCCTTTGGAGGTTCCATTCAGGCCTGGAGTTTCAGCTTCGGTAATATTTTTTTGTTGTTGGTAAACAAAGCCGTATGCGTTCACAGTCCAGCCAACACAGCCTCATAACAGAATGAGTGAATAGTCCTGAAATTATCCTCATTCATGACATCCCTGAGAAATTAATTAGTGTCCTGGCCTGTGAAATTTTGCCCCCTGCCCCGCCTCTGGGCTCTTTTTTTTTTTTTTTTTTTTAAGGCAGTTAGCTTCGTTTAATGGTTCTTCTGTATTAAGGAAAGTACAGTATTGTTGGAGTTTATGCCCTTCCCGTTCCTCCGTGGGCACAGAGAGAGGGTGAGGAGCCTGTAATTCATGGCCGGCCTCTGTGCCCCGAGGTACACTTGGTTTCACAAAGGGAATTTTCACTGTGGTCCTGTGGCTCCCTAACATAGTGGAGGCTTCGGGAGGCAAGTGGTAAAAGCTGCTAAAGAAAAAGCTGGACTGGAGCCACTGACGTCATGTCAGTAAATCTGTTGGAGGAGCCCAGCCTAGCAGCGCCTGCCAGCCAGCCCCTGCACTTTGGCCTTGCCTGGTCAACTGTTCTCACTGCTTCCTCCACCCCTGCCCCCCCACCAGCCTACATTTATGTTTTCTCACCCCTTTCCCTCTGTGCCACTGAGCTTGTGTTGAAACCTGTTAAACACTTTGAAAACCACCCCTGAAACTGGGCCTGTGCTTAATGTCCTATATTGGGGGGCAGGGAGAACCCAAGGATTAGCAGGTGAGGGAGAATTGAAGACCATTCCCTAGTTGGACTTCCTGATGATGAATGAAGCCACTGGGACACCACAGGGAGCAGCCAGAGGTGCCAGCTCCCGACTTTGTACTTTTAGAGCGCTTTGCTCTTCAGGACTGGGTGTGTGTGTATTTGCGTGTGTTTGGGGGTGGCGAAGAGAAGAATGGTCCGAAGATGTGCAGAAATAAAAAATTGCAGTCTTCTGTAGAGGATGACTTAAGAGAATGAATTCCACCTCGAGTCCTTGATTATCCATTGCTCATTTGACGGTTAACCTGGAACTCTCCCTGGTTTGCAGCTGTAACAGTTAAATCTGGAGCTGCATGCTTCTTTACATCTTGGGTATTTAGAGTCACAACCCCAGATGCTCCTGAATTAAAATATGGCTGTGCTAAATCTATTTTTACATCTAGGGGAATGACATCTAAAAATAAACCTTGTCCCACCTGTTATCGACTTTTGGGAAGTTTGGACACTGTCAAGTCACAGCCCACGGATTAGGCTTTTGCTCATGGCCTCACATGTGATATTTTCATTCTACTTTTCCTGCCCTTGGTGTGATGTTTTCATTGTTTCACTAACCATTGTCCTCTTGTTTATTTTGCTATTTGCCATGGCTATTCATTTACAAATAAGAGTGAAACATAGGTTCAGATTGGTTTTGAAGTTCTTGAGTCTTTGGGTCAGAAGCATATTAAAAGCAGTATCTTATCCATGAATCATTAGATGAGTCAGTTCCTGAAACCACTACAAGCCTCATAGTTCTTGGCTACAAGCAAAAGCAGGAAATCCAGGCTTCAATAACTTCCTTTCCCAGTCCTGGCTATAGTCGCGTTGGTGGTTAGGTTTTGCTGCCTGCGTTTGTAAGCGGTAGGAAGATGTATGTCTGAGGAACAAAGGCACTCGAGTCAATTTACTGAAACTGGTTATAATTTGTGGTCTTGATCTGATGTCAGGCTGCACTGGCATACCCCGCTTTGCTGTGCAGCGCTGTACGACTCAGCCAGGGAAGGTGGCAGGCTGGATCTGCCGAAACGCTCCGACAAACGCATGGCAACGTTTCAAGGAGCTTTAGTGTTCCAGTGAATCCTAAAACTTGTGGGCATGCAAGCTGACATTAGGCAGGGAGCTCTGGAGTCCATATGTATAGCTAAAGTGTCAACTCCTTTTGTTTTGTTCACCCAGTTGAGAAACAGAAAGGAAGAGGGAGAAGGAGGGAGGGAGGGAAGGAGGGAGGGCGGGAGGGAAGGCGAGAGGAGAGAACACAGGCATGTGCCAGCCGCCTGAGCTCTGGCCTGTCTCTTGCTTTTGCTTGCAGTTCCTTCCCTTCTACACAGGCTCTTTGATCAGGGGTGGGGGGTGTTTTTGCAGTGTTTCAGGCCAGTCTTTCTGATTTCAGAATCAGTGTGATAACTTTTATCACATATTTTTAGAAGTAGGCGAGAAGTGTGAGGTGGTTGTCTCCCAGAGTAATGGGTCTGCTGCACTTTCGTCTTCTCTTCTCTTTAGGGGCAGCCTGCACTTGTCTGAGTTCTCAGCTGGAGCAGACGTGGGCTGGTGTCTCTGTGGGGTTGGTGCTCACTGCTGCTTTATGTTTTGCTTGTGCATTTATGGACTTTCTTATCTTAAAAAATTAAAATTGAGTGTGATGCGTTTTCACTTATTGACTAACTCCTCTGTTCTTTTCCTGCACTAGCGGTTGGATTTGAGAAAATGGGACTAAAACTAGACTTTTTTTCCACTATAAGTTTATGTAGAGTCATTGGAAGTTCTGATAAAAGTGTAAAAATAGACTGGGTACACAAACCCTGTGGAAGGACTAGGAAAAAGAAGGGGAAAAAAATGAAATGATGAGGATTCCTATATTGATGCTATCTTTTACATGGAGCTTGTTTCCAATTCATAATCGGCAATAGCTCAGAAAGGTCAAATTCTACTTCAGCCTTTGTAAAAGATAAAGTTAAAGCAAATGCAAAAGTTTGACTGCCTTTTTAATGAAGTGTGGCTAGTTCAGAGCACAGCCAGGCTGGTGAGTGCCGTTTTGTTCCTTCTTGTCATGTGTGTTTTGTGTTTGGGTAATTCTCTGTTCAACTTCAGTCTAGGCTAAAAGGTTCTGATAAGTTTTTGAGAAAGTTGGGCTCCGTTGATTTTAGAGGTTTGACTAAGTCATAATATCTGACTCTGGTTTTCCAGATTTCAGGCTTGTACAAAAAAAAAAAAAAATCTCTTACCCTAGGTGAGTCTGTTAGGAAATCACTGAAAATTCATTCCTCTTATTAATGGATGAAGAGTTATTGTCTAAACTTGGAAGTGATGTTTCATTTTTGTTTAGAGATACAAACCTAATTATTTTTATTTATCCTGTATTGATCTGAGAATTAACTTCTTTTTAATGTAGATTTTAGGCTGGGAATACAGACTGAATCTTGAATTGCTTACTGTCTCTGAACCAAGTTGTTCAGGGCCAGGGATTGATTCATTAATTAAAATCAATGTAAATGGATTTGTAAGCCTCCTGTAACAGATATCTTATTAGCAGCCACAGAGCAGCCCAGGATCAGTGAGGATGTGTTTGTTGCCCTAGGTGAAAGAGACCCCCCGACGGATGGACTCTTTGGGGCCACTTTATGAGAAACCCAGTGGCTTTTGTAAGGAAGGAGCTTTGCATAACCTCTACACTGAACAGATTCTACCTATGGAAACTATTTTTCGTACATCTGCCTCAGAAGGCTTCAGTTCTGTGTGTGTTGTGTGTGTCTGCACCACGGCTGCCTCTCCCCCTCTTGTATTCATGATCTCAAGGACATTTTCGTGAATTGTCCAGGTTTTGCTTGTTTCCAGGCAAAAGGACGAACCAGAAATAAACTCCTATTTGATAACAACAAGATGCTTTTTTTCTCCCACCCGAGCAACCAACAAGCAAGCTACAAAGAAGACATTTATCTGTTATTTGAGGATCTGGCTGTACAGCTGTGCTTCTTTGGAGTGATAATAAGAAGTCAAAATGGTACCTTTGGAAAACCTTGTGGCTTTAACAAAGGTCAGAGTTCATTAGGCTGCCATTTGTACTGCTATTTTTTCTGTGATTATGCCGGACAGGTAGATACCCTCTATAGTTAGACCAGCCCACCCACCTTCTCTCTGATGTTTGCATCAGAGGCGGACATCTGACCCCGGCTGAGTTAAACTCTGTCTCCTGAGTATTTGGGGATTGAGACCGCAATCCTACTTTGCCTTTGATGCTCACACTGTAGGTCAAGGAAAAGGTAAATGGGGAGTAGATATCTGACCCACGGGCGCAGAGAAGCGTGGACTAAAATGGCTTTGCAGAGAGAAAAGAACAAAGCAGTTGTGCAGAGGAGGAGATGAGAGACCTTGGGAATAGTCTCATTTCCTGATGGTTTTCCATTTCCTGTTTTTCATTTCCCATTGGAGCTGGCTGTAGTTTCTGATTCAGAGGTCTTCTGATAGAGCCCCTAGCCCCTACCCTTTTTTCCCCCTTAGGTTAATCGAGACCGAATGGTCTCTGGCTAACCAGTTTGCGGGGAAACATGCCCTGTGTAGTATGCTGGAGAGGCCCCACTCACCGAGGGCAGCTAGCTCAGTGTGGTAACGCCTGGCATCTGCCTGGTTGGCCATGCAGGGCTGATGTCCTGCACCCTGTTCTCTACTATGGATTTAGTCCCAGGGAGCAACGTTAAGATGTTTAGCTCAAACTGGAACATTTCAAGGTCTGACCTAGGCCTTTCTGCTGCCTGGTGTGCCTTGTGGATTTAGGTTATGTGGTGCTTGGTTCCAGTGTGGCAGGTGAGGAATTTTCCCAGTCATACCCTGTGGGCACTGAGGAGTTCTTGTTGGCTGAGCACCTGGAGAGAGGGAAGCCAGGTGTGTCATTAGACCCGAAAGTCCTGCCTGTTGGCGCCACCCCTCGCTTCTCCCCTCCTTTCTTCTCCCCTCCCGTCTCTGAGCAATGTGGAAGGCATGCTCTCAGTGGCCCTCGGCAGATGCTTCCCTGTGATAAATCCAGTGCATATGATGGGCACGTGCTTCAACCTTCCCCTGTCAGAGAATCTTCCAAATTCAAAGGATTTTATTAGCAAATGGATTAAATAGCAAATGCCTCTCTTGAGACCAGTTAAGATGTGTGTCGGCATGGATGGTGTCAAAAACAAAATGCCTGCTTCCTCCACTGTCCCCCAGACTTGGAGGTGGGGAGATGTGGCAATATAAGTGAGCAGGGAGGAAATTTCAGGTGAGATTGAACATTTAGAAATAGAGTAGAAGTTGTTTAAGAAGGTACAGTTTGTTTTGGAAAACTCTTAGCATGTACATAAGCAGACATAAGGTAGTGTGTGTTTGTTGGCATGTGTTGCACACTTAGAGACCTTTTCAGTTTAGGCTCTGGATGAAATATTATATCCCACCTGCTCTGTTCACAGAGCTCAGCTTGTGTATTTAGAAAATGGAAGCCTGGAGAAGGTTGTTTTCCTTAAACTGGGATGGGGAAGGGGGTGATGTAGAAAGTCATTGGGACACGGACGTGAGGGGTTTGGACTTGTGCGTGTGTGTTCCCAGACGTCACATATCTAACATATAGCTCATGTTCCTGTGATGCTTTACAGTTTATTTTTTTCAGTGGGTCAACTTGTTTACCCCTTACAACAACTCGGTTTTTGTAAATGAGGAAGCGGAGTCTAAAAGATTAGGAGGCTTGGCTAGGATCACAGAGCATTAGTGGTTAAACAGTGACCAAGCCAGTGAGCCATCACTGGGATGCCGGCTGTCGCTTAACCATGCTACAGTCCTCCTGTGCTGTGTGCCCTCCTTTTTGTCAGCCTTTGTGGGAGGAGATTGGACAAGGCTGCAGAAAGACGACTTGGGGTGGGGGAGGGAGGGCAGGTGGGGTCTTGGGAGGGGAAAGGAATATGGTTTTAGCTGCAAGTTCAGGCAGGTCTCTCTGCAGTATTCAGAGCACAGAAAGAGCAAGGAGGGACTCGGATGACCCCCTCTACTGGATTTCAAACCAGGCTGAGTGTGTTTGTCACCCAGGGAGTTTTTTTTTTTTTAAATACTGATTCCTATTCCTGCTGTTCGCCCTTAATCTAAATCAGAATGGCCCAAAGTGAAGCTTCTGTGAGTGTTCTGAAACCTTCCGAGGCGATTCTCCGGAGTCATCTGAGTCCTACTCAGTTCAAGCCCCACATCTCTTCAGAAAAGTTGTATAAAGTTTGGCTACATGACATCTCCTGGGAGCTTGTTAAGAAATGCAGAAGCTGAGATCTCCACTCCGGGCCTGCTGAATCAGAATCTTCCTTTTAACAAGATTCCAGGCGAACAGAATGCACGTGAAAATTGGAGAGGCACCAGTGATATATCTCAGGGACGCTTCAGGGGTGGGGTGATTGCACATACTCTTTCTACCCTTGTCATGGGCCTCTTCACTTTCCTTGTTATTCATATGACTTTTCCAGGCACTCATTCATTTGAAATCAGATTTATCAAATCTTCCTTTATGGTCTTTGGGTTTTTTATTTGCATGCCAAAGACTATCTTACTTATTGGAAAGAAGTCTTCTACTTAAAAAAAATGAAGTCATAGCATACTTTACATAGTTGCGTGCGTCTGGAATCGGTCTGCTGTGGCAAACAGAGGGAGGTAGGGGTCCAGATGTGTCACCTGATGCCACGCGGCACGTCCCAGCTGCTCACTGAATCTTTTCTCTGAGGGCCCGCACAGTACGTGCGTATGCTCCGCTCTCTACCTGGAGCCTCAGGTGTTGCAGCTCTCGATGGGTTCTCATGTCGGCTCAGTTACCCCTTTCTCACGACTCTCTGAGACTTCCCCCTGGTTTTTCTCACGAGTTTACCCATCTGCTAAATTTTAGAAGCACTTCGTCCAGTTTAAAAATTTTTTCAGAACCCGTGTTTATTAAATTTATAGATTAGTTTAGCCTCATTCTTTTTTAAAAAGTATTTTTGTCTTTTCTAAATTATGTAGACTAGTCATTCAGTTTTTTCAGTAACAGTCACACTGTCCTTTGTAATAGTATTTGTAAAGTTATGAGAATATGTCTCCTGTGGGTTTTATATTCTGAGAGACTCTCCCTGACCTGACCATCTCACCTAGGAGGTGTGTAGATGCAGTGCCCACCCCCACCCCCACCCCCTGGCCCGGCTGCTTGTTATTCTGAATTATGGCATCCTGTTCATTTATTTCCCTCAATAAAGTTAATAAATTAATGAAATTATTGATTGCCTAACTTACCAGCTAGATTGTAAGCCCCACGAGGGAAGGAAGGTTCCATGTCTGTTTTATTTGCCAGTATCACTGCTCAGTGTTGAGAAAGTCCCTGGTGTGCCAGTTGGTACTTAATTAGCTATGTGTTAAATGAGCTGGAATGAAGGGAATCCCAGTAGCCAGAACTCCTTGGCCCCTCTTATCGAAGATTAGCTTCGTGTAGGATCATCTGGCCTTGAGTCCCACTTTGAACCCAGCCCACTGTTTGAGAAGTTATTCAAATGGATTAAAGTGAATGTGTGATCTTTGGGGGGAAGCATTAGTTATCATCCACTGAGTCAAGCATAGGCCTGGGAGTGTTTTAATCTGGTGGCATGAGTCTATAACGGAGAACAGAGATTAATGATGATCAGTATCTACCGCAGACCTTGTCACCCAGTAGGTCCTTCGGTGAATGATGCTGTGATTCAAATGGCACAACTATGGGTTTGCAGCCTCTCTCTTTTAAAAGGTCCTTCTGGGAGGCAGCCTGTCATTGTATCTCTCACACCTCTGTGTTTCTCTCCCCGTCTTTCTCCTTCCCTTCCTGTCTCTCTAACTATGAATAAATAAAATGTTTTTAAAAACTAAAAAAAAAAAAAAAAACCTTTTGGTCATGTTAATTTTTTTTAAGTAAAGAATTAAATATGGCTGCAAAGAACTTTGGACCTTTTTCTATTACTAAAAATTTCTTAAACCCTTTCATTTTAGGTACAGATACCCAACTTATGAGCTCCTTGTGGACAGGAACAGAACCATATTTGGTTTTTATAATTCTGACATCCAGGTGCTTGAAAAATGCTCAGGTAGTGAGAGGACCCAAACTATAAACACAATATATTTTTAAATTGTTAAACAAAAAGTGACGTTTTATCTGTGGAGCGACATGGAAATAAGTTTTGCATATGTTTTAGTTTTTGCTAATGTTCTGAAAAGGCACACTGATCTTAAAATCTGGTCTTCCTGTGATGGAAGAATTTCTAGAAATTTTATTTTGTAACTAATTTATTTTCTTCCAGGAGAGAAATGTGGGATATTTGGATGGAGCTGGTCAGTCATTTAAATCACTGCTGGTTTTACTCCTTAGTTTATGATTTCAGGTCTATATTTGGAATAAATTGAAACTCCCGGAGTGTTTGAGATTTTTTTTTTTAAAGATTTTATTTATTTACTTTTAGAGAGAGGGAAAGGGAGGGAGAAAGAGAGAGACAGAGAAACATCAATGTGTGGTTGCTTCTTGCATGCCCCCTACCAGGGACCTGGCCATACCAAGGCATGTGCCCTGACTGGGAATTGAACTGGCAGTCCTTTGGTCCTCAGTCTGGCACTCAGTCCACCGAGTCACACCAGCCAGGGCGAGATCTTAAACATATTTAATGCCAGGGGGCTTGGTTTTGTGGATGATACTTAGTTCAGTTAATTGTTTCTTCAATAAATATAATTTTGAAAACAGCCACGGTAGCTCCAATGCATGATTCTGTAGTCATGTCCTTGAGCTTCTTTTGAAGGTCGTGAGAGAGACTAGCTCAGGAAGGGTAGAGCCGGGAGTCTCTCTCTGGCACAGGCGCCTGCCTTACAGTTCAGCTTTGGAGCAGCAGCATAGCAGTCCCCGCTGGTGACTCTTGTCCCTGGGAGTTTGTGTTTGCTTCTTCGTGTGTGCAGTGTACACTATTGGAAGAGAGTGTGTAAGCTCATCATGTTTTCTTTAATAAAACTGCATTTATCCCTGTGTGGACAGATTGTGTCCTTAGAGCCTAAATTCTTAGAGAACACTAGGAACTGTGTACTTAGATTTTTTTCTCTCTCTTTAACTAAGGCTTCCTCTGGTTTGTCAACTTAAAAACTGTTGAAAGTCAGAAGAAAAAGTTGGTTGAAGTGAAAAGGCACACTTCTGGAGTGTTTTGAATTTAGTGACTGTATTTTGGAGTGATCGGGCCTTTTACTTTTCCAGAACCTGTATCGAACAAAACTCTAAAATAAAACACAATCTAAGATCTCAAACCTAAATTAGGATTTTTTTTTTTAATCTGGGAAATCAGGTTTTTGGAAAACCAAATGGGGAAGGCTTGAGTAAACGCTGCTTTGTTGAAAGTTTTTTTTTGAGTAAGGGGAAAAGTTGAGTGGAGAGGGCCTGCCTGTGGGTTCTCACTGTCTTTGGGTGCCAAAAGATGGGCAGAGATTTCAGTTTATGTGCCAGGGTCTGTGTTGGGTGGCAGGGTGTCAGAGAACAATGAGAACTCCAGGCTAGTGGGAGAGAAAATTGTGTTAAGGAGACCTGTCCAATTTATGGTGTGAGGACGAGGCGTGGGGTCTGCCAGAGGAGAGAATTGGGCTGGGGTCCTGACTTCTTACTGAAGCTAAAATAAAGAAAACTTATATAGGAATATGAACTGCTGACCTTTATGGTTTCCTGGATTACATAGGCTACATATACTCAACATAAAAAAGATGAGTTTCTGTAAGGAATCCTACCCAGCGAGTGAGGAGATAATGCAGGAAATGTAAACAAACACGTGGTTACAGTGGAAGGCAAATGCTGGAGGGCTGCCTGCTGCCGCCCTGGGGCTAGTTTTCTGCTCCCCGACTCTATGGCTGGCTCCAGAAGTTTACTTTTGATCCATTCACAGGCTTTATAACTGGAGAGCTGGAGGAGGTAGAACCAGCTGGTATTATTTTCCTCTGGACTTCCTTTATCTCTGGTGTGCCCTGGGATGGCGAATCCTGCTGCCCACACTGGGGGCTGCCTCCTGGGCTGCCACGTGAACCTGACCCTCCGAGTGTCCTTTCTGCAGTGCCATGGCAGCCTCAGGTGTCAGTGGTCCTGGGCTGGCACCAGCCTATAGCTGTGCAGGGCGAGAAATGTTGGAATTGACCCTCAGTCTTGCTATCTGGGAATGTCATAGGTGGGCAAGGCTAAGCAGAGTTTCCTCTCTCTCCCAGGGCTCATTCCCCAGGCTGATCCCTTGTCACAACTCTTTTTTGCTTCATGCCTTTTATCTGTATAGTGCCTTATGTCTTAATGTTCTGTGGCCATACCCACTGTGTTATTATTATTTTTGTTTTTCAAAATTGCCACCAGTAGAAAGGGTAAGGATTGTTAGTCCCATTATAGAGATGGAAGACCTGTGGCTCAGAAAAGTGTGCCTGGATGTGCAAGGAGCACAGTCCAGCAAAGAATCGTCCGAGTCTTTTGTGGCCCCCTCCGGCAGCACTACCTTTTGCCCAGGCTGCAAGCCTCCTGAAACATCTCTCTTCCCGTCCCCAGGTCTCTGATCTCTCGGATTGGTTACTTCCTTTCCATTCCCCCAGAAGATACTGCCATCTTCTCTTGTCTGGATTACTCCAGTCCTCTCTCAGATAATGCCAACCTCAGTGTGTCTCATCTGGTTAATTAAGTTGCTGCATCATTATCACCATCATTATCTAATAATACTTCTATAGCAGTTATTATGGGTAGCATTATTCTTACTGCTTTGCAGTTCATTTAATTTTCACAATAATTCTTTGAAGTAGGTATAGAATTCTCAGCCCCATTTAATAAATGAAGTGGAGGGGCTCAGAGAAATTAAATACCTTGTGCAACGTTTTACATAGCTGTCAGAGCTGGGATTCAAACCCACACTGGCTGGCCCCCACGGCTCTTAGTCACTACACCGGATCCCAGACTTTCATTTCCCGAAAGCTTCCTCTTTCCTGCCTGCTTCATCACCTAAGCCACACGCACGTCCTCCTCAGCCTGGAGTGTGAGACCCCGCAGTGTGGTCTCAGTGTCTTGTTTTAGCCTGGTGCCCCAGGAGTTAACCTTCCAATCAACTGTCACTTTCCCAATATGCTGTCCTCACAGGAAGGCTTCCTTCAGCAGAGAAGGAGGCCTTTGGTTCTTGGCTCTGCCACTGGTCATGTGTGACATTGTGCAAGTCACTCACGCTCGCCGAGCCTGGGTTCTTTGCCCATCACCCATGGGGATAATGGCCCCTTAGTGCGCTGGTTTGTCGTGAGATGTGAGTGAGGCATGGCAAGTGCCATCTTTTCCATCTGTTTTGTCTGTCAAAACCAGTTTTTTCTACAGCTACTTCCTTCAGCAGGTCTTCTCACAGTTTGTTCTTCCTTTACCAGAAGCGGCTCTTCACTTACTTCGGCTCCTCAGTGTCTTCTGTCACTTTCACTGTCCGTCTGGTTTAACCGTTCTTTGTAGGTGTCCTCTCTCCCTCCTAGACCGTAAGCTCTTTCAGGGTACGGGCTGTGGCACATACAACCTGATAATCTCCATGGTGCTTTGGATACAATAGACATTCAGAATATATCTGGTGGAGTGAATGAATCGGGGGCCACTGGAATTCATTTCTGGCATTTCTCGGAGAGCTGGGCGAGCGGCGCCCAGCATGAGTTGACCTGCAAAAGAAGCCATCTATCACAGGGGCTCCGGCTTCTGCTTTTTATTAAATTCTTTCCTGTTATTAGCTGGAGATCCCTCCCCTCTTTTTCAAACCCAGGCTCACGGGGTAGTGCAAATTTGCACAGCCATCTTCTAAGCAAATTGGCTAAAACTGCAAATCCCTTGAAGCAGAGTGGCCCTGGACATACTGTTAAAAAACTGCATGGATTTTATTTTAGAGCATGGAAAGAGTTATGTTGGAAGAACTCGACTCCTGCCAAGTCAGAGACACGTATTATTATATTTATCTTCTGTTACAGCCGAGTCAGCTTTGTGGTTGGTTGGTTTGGGGAGCTCCCCTCCATGTACCTAGACCAGAGGAAGACGATGTGTGTATTGGACAGGACTCCTGACAAGCACAGGGAGAATGCCGTGTGACCACTCAGTTTGGCATGTGGAATTTGCTGAAGGAGCCACTCTTTCCCACTCTGAGACGTTACAGATGATTGAGGTGTCTGACACCAGGTGACCCCGGTTGTATTAACGACCAATGGGAAAGTCTTGGTCCTCTCTTCCAACCTCCTCACCAGCCGCTCCCACCGAGTATTCCTCGGTTTCAGCCACAGTCGGCCATCTCGCTGCCTCCATGCCTTCTTCTCTGCCTGCACTTCCCTGGGACACACTCTTGCCATTGTGCACTGTTCTTTTAAGAGAAGAATGTCCGTTATTTCGCAGAAGCCTTCCCAGCTCCTATACCATAGTGTAACTAAGCCTTCCTTCTTTCCCTTAGTCCCCCGTACTGTGACTCTGCGTTAACATTAATCACCTATCCTCTACACCTTGAATTTACCCCCTTCTCTCCCTCTGAGCCCCGTGAGGGCAGTACCTGTATCTTATCTTCACGTTCTGCCTGGTGCAGGGAAGCTCCAAGCATGTGCTTAAAAGTGAAAGTATTTGGATGTGATAGTAATGGTTAACACTCCCAAGTGTTGTAACTGTTTTTACTAACAAGAGTGAGTCATGGTTCTGATGTTGGTCACTCATTTCTGGTATCTTTTAAGGCAGAACTCTCCAAAATAAAGTGTAACAGAATTTATGCTGATGACGATATATGCCATGTGTATGTCCAGCTCTTCGCCTTGCAGAGATGTCCAGTGGGTATCTGTGGAATGACTGAGTGAACGAATGAAAAGAGTTTCCATCCTCTGGGAATGAAAGGATAATGTGGACTAAATCTCTACACTTCTCTTGAAAGTTGAACTTGTTGCTTGGCTTGAGGGCTGAAGCAGGAGCTGAGCTGACAGGAAAAGCCACGTGTCTTCTTTGTAGTCGAACATGTCCATTTTTTGAGAACAAGCAGGTTTTCATTATCTTCTCACATGTTCTTAGACCCCAAGCTTTTACCCTGTTCTTCAGAATCCTAGAATTCTGCCATCAAGTTTCAATCTAACATGAAAAATGCACTCATGACTTCAAAGTTCTCATCGCACCATCCTCTGTGAAAATAGTGGGTGTCATTGTAGAATGGCGCAGGACAGAGAAGAGCCCGCGTGCTCACTGGTCAGGGAAGGTCCCGAGACCGGATGCTCCTGCCCTTACGATCTGTCTCCACGGAAGTGTGGATGTTGCAGTCGTCAGTGTTCTGCTGGCATTTGTATGTGTGTGCCCAACACGAGAAAGACCCATTCTTTCAAACACTTGACAGGTAGAGAAGTGAAGAAAATCTTATTTTATGCTGTGAGAACAATGACAGCGAAAATTACTGAGCTGCTGGTTTGTATACCAGCTATTACCAGAAATTGTGTCTTGTATATACAAAATCTGCTTGAGTAGGCAACCTTTTAGGACAGTGCTGCACGTGTGATACGCAATGTGTACATTATACTAAGATGTTGTCCTTTTACTTGTGTGAGTCACTTGTAGTGATGTGGATAGTAATTCTAAGGATGTTACTTTTCATATTCTATAGGTTATGGACTACTCAAGAAAAGGTTGAGCTACAAGTATTTCATATGAGGTGATAAATCACTTTTCTACAGTGACAGACAGAAAAATTCCATTGCTTGAATCTCTCAAATATAATCTGGTTGTCCTCACTTGGGTATGTTGCTGAAACTTCTAAAGTAAGTTGAATGATCTCCATTAGGCAATATGGGCTTGCATTTCCCCCCTACTTATTTACAAAGGCTGTACCGAGTGTCAGTGATGAAATCGAAACTTAGTTTGAACTTACTGTGTGAAACAAAATAAATTTGACTCTGGAAATTTTGCGTAAATATCTGCCATAGCCTGGTACTAAGTATCAGCGGGTTTTTAGAGCTGACGTCACTGCTGTTTGAATTGTGTTCAGAGATACATTTTAACAGTGTTTTTCTCAAATAAATAAATAAATGAAAGCTTCAACTGAGCAGTGAAACAACTCTTCAACTCTCTCTGAATTGAACATTTTCCAATACGTTTTACCTAACTTAAAAATTTTCTTATTCGTCCACCTTCAAGTTTCTGGGTTAGTTTAGCTGACTGGATTTCTGAGGCTGAAACTAAAAGGTTAAATAGATATCATTTGAAGCTATTTGTGAATCAGGACTTTCTGTACATAGTAGTTAAAAGAAAATGTGTTAAATGCATCACTTGAGATTGAAAATCACGTTCATAAGGATAGCCTCGTTGTTGCACTTTTAAGTAAACACTGCACCTTAAACAATTAAGTTCTAATAGCACTTTTTATGTGTTTTATATACTGGGGTTCTACATAAGGTTTCCCCTGACAGAGGGGGATTCTTCTGTGAAAAGCCATTGCCATGGTTATTTCCAAAGCTGGCAGTGGAGCTCACGCGTGGGCTGCCGCGGTTGAGGTGGAAACTTGTCATTGCTGCCCTTTCCTTCCTGGCCCCTTCTGGGACTCTCAGGAGCCTCTGGTGTGGCTGGACCAGACACGACACCCCCGATGCAGTCACTCTGCCGTTGGTGAACACTCCGGGCCTGAGTGGGCGGCGCAGCCTGGCAGATGCCCTTCAGGGCAGTGGTGGTCAGGGTCATGTCACCTCACACTGCCCGGGGTGGCCCCCTGTCCTGGAGAAGAGCAGGTGTCACCCTCACTTTACGCTAATGGGAAACCAGGCTGGAAAAAGGGGCATGTGACTGGCCCGAGCTCATCCTCTGACCTCGAACCCGCCGCTGCCCTCGCCGTGCCAGGTGGTACTTGTGCGTCTCTGTTGCTGTGCCTAGAAGGGAAGTTTTGGTTTAAAAAGACTCTCCAAATTGTTGGCTAGTTGGAAATTTTCCAGACAGCTTAAAGGAAAGAAATAACAACGATGTGGCACTTTGTTTTTCCTTTTAGCGGCAGCCTGATGCCAGCAGAAGGCTTGTTTACTCGTGGCGCTGCCCGTCTATGACTAGATGTCCTCCCGTGACTGGATGTTGTGTCTCGCTTGCTATGGAGGAAAGCGGGCAGTGTGTTCTTTTGAAAACACTAGGCCCAAGACCTAGGATCACCTTTCTCCTCCTCATGATTCTTGCTTTGGCAGCTGGCCAGCTGCCTGCTTCTACGTGTCGAAAACAAAAGCCCTCCACCAAGGGCGTGATAGAGCTCTCTGCAAGCCATTTTGAGGCACATGATCAGATGTAAGGATGGCACTTGGAGGTAGTTTCGTAAAGCCTCTGCAACCAGAACTTAACCACTTCGCTCACAGGTGATCTGCTCAACCTTAGCTGTATTACTCGTAATGTATCTGCAGCTCTGCTCTGCTTAATTTCTGCTTCTCGCAGCATGAATGCCTGCAGAGTGCCGTTTATGGCTCTGCAGTAGAGAGGGGGTGATAGCTGATAATGTGGGAAGAGATAAACATGATAGTAGGCACATTTAAAAAGTATATTAAGCTGGGATTCTTCAACTCTTATTGCCTGTGGTTTTGAGTGGACAATACCATCCTCTAGCAGTGGGATGCTGGGGGCTCATAATATGACAGTGATCCTCAAGTAGCAGCGTACTTCTGTCTAGTGAGCTCTGTTTAAGAAGACAGGGAAGAATTCCAGAAATAGTCTCCAAAAAATTAAACAAAATTTTTGATGTGCATAGTCCTGGTCGGTATTCATACTGAAAGTATATTAACAAAGAACAGTTTTTCCCTAAGGGTACTGGTAACTTGAAATCTTATGCTACACTGATTAGTGGCAGTGGGTTTTATTTTAAAGAACTTTCTTTTCTATTGCTAAAATATGTGCTCTTGGCCCTAGCTCTGTTCTTGCGGTTTCCAAAGTCCCTTAGAGGACAAGGATGATGAGTGGGGATGCATGCGTGTGTCTCAGCTCCAGTGGCTGCACGTTCATGGGGGTCTGTTTTGCAGAAGCTATAGGCTCTCTGTTTGTTGACAGAGTCCTATGTGTGTTCTCTTTGCTTCGTGGTCAGAGTCCAGAACGGAGGACCTCTCTGTGGAATAGTTAGTTATCTTCACTTGAGGTCTGTGTAATTATTGGTCCTCTAGTGCAGCCCGGAGTTGACCCTGCTAAGGCTCTTGAACCCTGCGTAAGTATAATAAAACTGCTGTTTTCCTCAAGGAGGCAGAATTGGGGAGGTGAGTGTGGGTGAGTGCCAAGGGCCGTTTTGTGGGTCAGAGAGTTTATCTCGTGGAAGGCATTAACTCCTTTGATCAGAAACACCCTTGATTGAGGGGAGGGTGGGGGAAAATTTTATACACTACTGGCAGGAGTCTGAAGTTGCATAGCTTTTCTGGAAGGCCCTTTGACAGTAGAGATTTGAAATGTCAGTGTGTGTACTCCTCAGAGTCACCCTAAGGGAAGAATACTGTAGGTATGTATGAGGAAGTTTCTCACCGTACTGTTAGTTGCAGTGATAAATGGGGACTTTAAAACATTCCTCGATAAAGGGATAGTTAAATAACCTCTAGTCAAACCATATGGTGAATGTTCTACAGTTGAAAATGAGGTCAACTTCTGTACTGTTATGGAAAGATGGCAAAGGAATTATGTGAGGAAGTTAGATTGTAGATCAGTATTTATAGTGTGATTCTGTTTTCAGTGTACATTGTGTATTGCATGAGTACGTATTTTAATGTTTTTATATGCATTAATTTTGCGGGGGAGAATAGACATGAAATGTTAACAGTGACCGTTTATTTAGGATTTAGGATTATGCAATAAAGGTCTCATTTTCTATCCCATATATTTCTGTATCATTTGAACTGTTTATAAAGAGGTGCCCAGAAAAAATTAGATAATAGATTTTTAGAAAATCAACCAGCGGAGATGGTCAGGCCGTGTCAGAGTGTGGAAGGAAGTAGTAAGTAGTGGAATGTACAGGACTAGTGATTAGAAGAACAGAAACCCTGAGCAGAACAGGACGTGAAAGAGATTGACCTCGTTTTGAAATATGTGTTCATTTGATCCAGATTTGTCTGATGCTACCTCATTATTTGCCAGCGACCCCTCTAAGACCAAACTCTGCCTTTGGGCACCGCACATCATGGACCGCTCCAGGAACCAAATGGACCCTTCTCTCAGGAGCCCTGGCTGCTGGGGCTGAGGCCTGAAGGCCAGACCAGTCCTCGCCAGTACCCCCATCAGTCCTTTAGGGCCCCCTCCCTCATGTCTGGGTGTGAGGTGCAGATTTCTGTCTCCACTTTTGTCCCATAGAGATTGCAGACAGGTCCTTTACTCTCTTGGGTTTTACTGAGAATTACTGCAGAGAAACCGATAAAGAAGTAAAGGTTACAAAGTAACAAAGGTAAAGGAGCAGAGCCAGGGAGATAACAATTACGGGAGCAGCGAAGCAAGCATGGGGTCCCTCACAAAGGTTCTGCGCCTCCTGCGAAGCCATTGTCTGTGATTCCTGGTTACACTGCATTAGGTTTCCTAATCTCATCTATCGTTCTCCAGGGCTGAAGGTGCCAAACCCGCCTCTCTTCTCAGCTCCCTTTTCCGGGTCCTCCCTACCTCTTTCTGCACCAAGTCCCGCAGCCCACTGCCGGGCCTAAATGTGTAATTAAGGTGCTCTGGGCTAAACGTGCAGTGCCCATCTCCAGGTCCACTCGGGCGGTCGGCACCTTTTGAGGGGCACTGTGTAATGGCCCCATGTAGAGTCTGCTTAAATTATTTCTTCATGGAATCTCCCTTGTTTTCCTTAAAAGTCTTCCACCTCCTACCCGCCCATCTGCTCATCCGTCCATCCTCCCACTGGCCCATTCCATCCCTCCCTCCCTCCACCCATCCATCCATCCAATAATATGAGCTCCTTATTGGAGCTCATCACAGTTTTTAGCCTTTTGCTGTAAACATGCCAAGAGGTCCTTGGGTCTCATCCCACCGCTCTTGACCCCTCGCCTCTGGAACCTTTTGTCGCTGGCACTGCTTCTTCCTGTAAGGCCCAGTCACTTTTCTGCACCCATCCGACAACTTCACTTGATGCTTTGTGGGGGCGACTCCCATTCCAGCTCTGCTACTGGGTGGCTTTGTGGTCTTGGGCAAGTCACCTAAACTCTGTCTCACTGTCCTCATGTGGTAAAATGGGAGTAATAGCCTACTTACCTCAAAGGTTGCTTTGAAGGTGAAATTAAATAATGTATGTAAAGTACTTGGCACATGGGCTGGAACATATTGAGTGACACACCGCTGCCACCACCACCACCGTCACTGCATCAGTGTGGGCGCTGTCAGCACTGACCTCCCTGCCCTTGGGGCGCGTATTAATCATGTGGGAGGCACCGGGGGGCAAGTACAGCGAGAAGCCAGGTTCTTATCTGGGTGAGAATAAGTCAAATCCAGTATGGTTGGGGTTGATTATGCAAACATCAGAGGGCGATTTTGAGCTGATCTAGGTAGACTTTATGGGGCGGGAAGTGAATCTTAACTAGCACCTGGGTCTGAGTTGAAAAGCAACGAGCTTGGAGCTAAACTGAATTGGTAGGGTCTTTGGCCTTCTGTCTAGTCAGAGGGGTTTCAAGTTGGGGGCCAGATACAGCAGGTCCTTGAATGATGTCCTTTTATAAGATTGATGAGAAAAAAGTTGACTCCTTCCCACATGTCCCCCAACATCTGTGTGGGGTTTCTCTGGGTACCTTGGTTTCTCCCACACTGGTGTGTCAAGAGGAGGACAGGATGGTGTTCCTCTCAGTTGCTCCTGAGGAAGCTTGCTTCTGGAAGCTGCAGCAGACCAGCCCCACACCGGGGAGCCCAGGGATCGGCACTGGGAGTGCAAGCGGGGCTCCTCGAGACAGGACCTGTTATGCAGGGTCTTAACCAGAAGGCACTGGGGTCAGGGAGCCTGCATAATTTGAATTCTACATAGTAGGGTTACCAGATAAAATGTAGGAGGGCCAGTAAAGCTTGAATATCAGGAAAAGGATCAGTGTCTTTCTTAGTATAAGCCAACTTACTCCATGGCTTGAATTTTATTTTTTAATTTTTTAAAAAAGATTTTATTTATTTACTTTTTAGAGAAGGAGGAAGGGAGGGAGAAGGAGAAGTGGAGAAACATCAATGTGTGACAGGTACATCCATCAGTTGCCTCTCCCATACCCCAACCAGGGACCTGGCCCGCAACCCAGGCACGTGCCCTGACTGGGAATTGAACCAGTGACTTTTCGGTGTACAGGCTGGTGTTCAATCCAGTGAGCCACACCAGCCAGGGCCCATGGCTTGAATTTTAGAGAAGCAATATTCAGGACAAAGTTACACTGAAAATTATTTGTTATTTATATGACATTCAGATTTAACTAGGCATCTTGTATTTGTACTTACTGAATCTGGCAACCCCGACACTGGGGGTTCCTGGGTTAACGAAGATGGTGAGGAAGATAGGGAAAAGGATAATCTGATATCATCTTTTAAAAAATACATATAATCTCAACGAAGGAATATTGTGTTCTCTTCCTAGTTCACTGCACCCCCTCCCTCCAAAACTGAGACTTTCCACTGAGAAACCTCACGAAGAGGTCGCAGCCTAGTGCTGTCCCGTCCTTCTCTGGCTCTGCCCGTCGGCTTCCTGCCGAGGGCTGGAAGGATCTCTGGTTAATGCTTTCTGCGCTGCCCTCATTTTCAGTTCCACTGGAGCCACAGGACAAGCAGAACCACTGGACTCCAATCCAGCCTCATTTTCTCTCTCAGAACAGGGGCATGCGCTGCTGAGTCCTGTTTCTAGCTGTGCTTTTTCAGTCGGGTCTGTAAACTTTTTCTTTAAGAGGCAGATAGTAAGTGTTTCTGACTTGGCAGGCCAGGTGGTCCCTGTCACCACTACTCAACTCTGCTGGTGGGAAAGCAGCCATAGACAGCAGACAAGATGCAAACCAGTGGGTGTGGCTGTATTCCAGTAAGATTGTCTTTATGGACACTGAAATGTGAATGCTATGAAATTTATTATTCCTTTGATTATTTTCAGCCATTTAAACATGTAAAAGCTGTTCTTAGCTTACAGGCCATAGAAAAGCAGATGGCTGTCCAGGTTTGGCCTGTGAGCTGGTTTGTCGACCCCGTGGTAAGTCAGCAGCAGAGAACATGAGATCGGAAGCTTGGCTCTTAATTTCCTGTTGGGCTGAGTGGCCTCTCCCCCTGAGGTCATAGCTTCTGCTGCTACCAAGTGATGGACTGTGCTGGGATCTTTAGCAATGGATTTCACCGTTGAGCTTCCTACGGTGCAGGTACAAACCCACATTTCATAGGTTCTTGTGTGGATTTGTACATCTTCCTTAGGGAATGAGCCGTTAACAGTCAAAAGCGTGGCCACAGAATCATTATTATAATGAAAGTAGTTTATTGTGATCATAGGCTACCATATCGGGAGTAATTTTGCCTTAATAAATAAGTAACAAGCACAACTGAATGTGGGACAGTTGTATGTCTGTGTTACAATGCTGTCTTCTACATACAGCAGTGTGAGTTTGGTATTGTGTTTTTAAACAGAAAGATCAGATTAGGTTTGACTTTCTGTCACCAGATGGGGTCTAGCTGCATTGAAACATGGGTTAGACGTCAGGGCCTTTTATTCCTGGTGTCCTGACTGATGGAGGTTTTGCATTTTATGGATGTAAGATGTGCTGGGTGAGGTGGACAATGGAATTACACTTCCCACAGAAATCACTCCTGGGCCGAGAATCAGGTTTGCACGTGTGCCCTGTAGCATTCATTCTTGCCGATGCTGGGAGATGGGTGGTTATTAGGTTATGTCAAAGTGGTGTTTGCCTTAATACACGATCTTCCTGCGGTAACCCAATAATGGAAGGTGGAAGGAGGGAGGGAGGGAAGGTGGTGACCTGCATATTTCTGAAAGTTGGAAGCATCTAGAAGTTAAGGAGCTTTGTGCGGTCTCAACAGTGAGCTGGTAGGGTCCTGCTCCCCACTCCTCACCCCAGTTCCGTGGCACGTGTGAACCCACTGACCCTGGGACCTGTTGCAAGGCAGTATAGCTTTGTGGTCAGAAGAACGGCAGCTGGGCTCAGACTTCCTGGCTCCCGGCCCACCGGTTTCCAGCTCTTTGCCTTTGGGCAAATTACTCAACCTTGCTGTTTACTGAATTGTACAATAGGGGGTATTAACAGGAGTGCCTACCTCATAGGGCTGTTGTAAGAGTCAGATGTGTTAATGAATATAAAGTGCTTAGAGCCCTGTCTGACTCAGATTCATCTTTACTGAGATAAAGGAGGAAGTGGTTTTCTTTCCCTCTAACCTTATGCTGTGAGGTAGGGTAAGGCAAGCTCTGATAGTAGTAGCTCAAAATAAGCTCATGATTTCCCCCCTGACGCCCCCCCCCCCCATATAGAGACGTGGTGTGAGCATTCCTGGGAATGATCACAACTCTTCTTTGTGATTGTTCAGGGACAGTGCTTGGCCCTGACATGACCTCTAAGGCTCACCACACGCTAGACCTGTCACTGGCTGTGGGACCTTCAGCAGGTCCCTCACCTCTCAGAGCATAATAGAGATAAGCATGCATCCCACACTCCCTCCCGTGACTGTCTTGGGGGCACCAAAGAGGGCATTGAAAGTGGCAGTGCTTTATAAGCTGAAAAGTTCCACTTCAGAGGGAAGGACGAGGAAGGGCATCATTACTGTTGACAACATTACTGTCCCCACTGCACTCTCAGCCTCCCACCGTCCCCTTGTGGGACGGGGCTTTGATATGTTCATAGAATCATGTGGTTCTTCAGTAAAGATTTGGATGTCCCCCTACTTTTGGGCGGGGGGTGGAATTATTGACATAATTCAAGTTTGAAGTTCTGTATGAATAACATTTTGATTTTGTGGAAGGGTGTTATTTCTGAACCCAGTTCTTTCCTTTTCTTTTTTCTTCTCTAAATTACACTCTTGTCCAATCCTCGTAGGGTGCGCAAGTACAGTGCAAGGCCAGTCTGTAGTCAGATGATTTTTTTACGTTTATTTTATGGCGATCCAGGCTTTTAAAAAAAGGATACATTTCATCAAATTTTAATAACCCCCATCCTAATGTGACCTTAAATATTTTCCTCCACCCTCATTTGGGCAGAGTAGTACAGATTTTGCTTCCATATGCTTTATATATATCATATTCAATCAGGGGTAGTTTCCTAACTTTAAGAATTTGCAAACTTTGCTCTGGGGTGTTCTCGGGGATCCAGGGATCTTCTGAATGACGACTTCTAAATGGTGGTTGCTTTCTAGGATTTCTGGAGTATGGGAGGCCATCTCTCTGGCAGCAACATTTCCCGGAATCAGGACAAGGTTCACCATCCTGGCCTGGGTCATTCTAAGCTTGCCCCGCAGGGCCTGTCCTTGAGCAGCAGCCCCTGTTCGACCCTAAACAGATTAAAACAAGAGCAGTGTGGGAAGGCGGTAAAGGTGCCGGGGGGTTAGGGGGTGCCCAGGAGAGGGGGACTGTGGTGGCATGCTCTGGTGTGCTCTGGAGGATGTCCTTGCCCCACAGTGAGAGGTAAGGAGAGTATCTCCGAATGTGACACACGTTAATGTGGGTGAGTTGTAAGACACTGTCCCACAAGCTCCTTGAGAGGGAGATGATGAGTGGGCCCCGCCTGTCGGGTGCAGGCAGCAGCAGTCCCAGCCATCCTGTGCAGCCCTCGGCCTCTCGCATGCTGTGCCACTTGCTGCATTCCAGTTGACTTCTCAGCACCTCTCCATCTCTTCCCCTCTTCCCTTTGCGCTTTTTTGGTCCAAAGGCCAGCCTAGGGACAGGGATCCTTTTGCACTGAAAAGGGCAAGCAGTGCTGAGATAAATTTTGGTGACCTTTTCAGAATTTAATCTGGGAGAAGTTCTGGGCTGGTTGGATGGGAGTAATGGTTTAAACAGCAAAGAGCTTGACTAGCTGTGCTAGTCCTGAGCTGTGAGCTCCGAGACTCCGTGACTTGGAAATTATGCTTTGGGAAATAAACTTTGAGGACAGAGCCACCCAACGGGGTGGGGGCAGGGTGGAGGAACGCAAGTCAGGTAGCGTTGCCTAGAATGAAAATCCGATCACTTCCACTTCGCAAGCCAGGTTGTGTTGGGGGCTGAAACCGGCTGTGACTTCCCCAACGTATAAACTTTTTAAGGCACGACTGAGTCTTTGAATCCCCACAGCCTGTTTTCTTCATAAATAGTTACTGAAGAGATCTGAATTATATAGCTTTCTTTTCTTTGCCTGGAAGGGATCCTTGAAATCTAACTTCCTCATTTTGCAGGGACCCAGGCAGGCTAAGTGACCTTGCAGAGCTCAGCCAGGAACTGGCTGAGGGGGAGCTCTCGCTGCTGCTTCTCCGCCTGCTGAGGGCCGTTTCTCATCATATCATGTTGCTCTTCTAATTAAATCGTGAATGATGTCTCTGACATGCTTAATTTCTAATTAGATGACTTTATGGATCAATTTGCATTTAATGTTAAATCTAATGTGGAAATCATTAAAAAGTTAGATCCCCGGGGAGAGGAATAGGTACTTATTCCCTGCCTATTAAAAATAACAAGTATATGCCCTGTGTTAATACAGGAACCTTTTTATGTGGAATGGGAAAATATTCGTAGAGGATGCAGAGCCTATAGGAAGTCTGTGTGCTTGTGAGTGCAGGAGAAACGTCTGGTGTTCAGATCAGATTTTATAGTGTTCACAGTAACGCTGCAGCAGGTACCGTTTACTGCAGGTTCACAGTGTGCCGGTGTCTGGTGAGTCCTTGGAGGTCGTTGTTTTGTTTAATCCTCAGAGTAACCCTGCGAGGTGAGCTGTATTGTCTCCATTTATAGACGAGGAAACTGAGGCCCCAGAGATGAAGGTCTCGAAGTGAGCAAATGGTGGAGCAGGACGTGAATCCAGCCCGGCTGGTTCCGAAGCTGACTCTGGCCTGGACTGTGAGGCGCTCTCCTGGGTGCTCAGCGACTCCCACAGTGGAACTCCACGGTGGTCTGAGAGTTACTCTGTGGGATTCTAAAGTGTTCGCAGCTGACAGGAGTTTGGAGTGACGTCAGTGCTCCCACTGTTGCTTTAAGGAAGAGAGATGGGCCCTGAGGTGGCCAGCGGAGGCTCCAAAGGAGAAAGATTCAGTTCTTCAGCAAGCGTGACTCTGGTCTGCTACTTGTCTGAGGTTGTCCGGCACCTCCTCTGGGGAGTCACTCAGCACGCTCCATCTTGAGGGTTTTCTTTGGATCTTGTATCCTTATGGGGAATTATTTTAGACTTTTATTTCTTCGTTATTTTTAAATTTTGTATCCTTACCCAAGGACATGCTTATTGATTTTTAGAGAGAGAGGGAAAGAGAGAGAGAGAGGGAGAGACACATGGATATGAGGGAAACATCTATTGGTTGCCTTTCGTTCGTGCCCCGATTGGAGACAAAACCCCTCACAACCTAGGTATGTGCCCCGACTGGGGATTGAACCTGTGACCTTTCAGTTAATGGGATGTGAAAAAAAGTGTCTGGGAAACACAGATGCTTCTCTGTGATCTTCCATCATAGACAGTTTAACTCTGGGGTTAAATACTCATTTGAGCATGAAAGCTTCGAAACATGCTCTTCCCACATCCAGCAGGGCTTCTTGTGCGCTGGTTTGTAAGGGGAGATGCACACATGAGTTTGGGGTGTTTCGGTGTGGCAGACATTGGTGTGATTCTTAGGCTAGTGGTTGGCAACTGTCCCCGTGCCTAAGAGTTGCCTGGGTGGCGGGTTCCATTCAGATTCAGGCGCTTCACTTGTAGATCCTCCGATGCATTAGGTTTGGGTTGGGGCTCACCATGTGTGCTTTAAGCTGCAGTGCAGATAAGTCGGCTACGGGTGGTCTGTGGACTGTACGTGGGTCAGGTTCACACAAGCTGGGCCAGGGCTGTGGAGCAGAATAGTCTGGAGTCGCATCCTGTCGTCGTCATCTTGTTGTAGCCTCACACAGCCTCGGGCAGGTCATCTGGCCCCTCCAAGCACCGCTCTGCACATGGGCCTGCCTTGCTGGCTGAGGTGTGATGGGAGGGGCCCAGGCAAAGAACAGGAATAGAGACTCCCATGCTAGGTATTGCTCCATGCCCCAAACTAGCACATTGGTTACTCAGATTCCTGATTCATTTTTTAATGTGAGTTGGGCTGCTGCATATACACATCGTGATTCTTTATTTCACAAGATAAAAAGCTGTAACCACATGAAAGGAAATGAAACAAAAGAGAAAGAGTTCACCCACAAGCTCACCATCCTAACACCACTGTTTGCATTTTTCCTTTTAGCCCTGTCTGTATACAGACATATTTCTATATAGCTGTAATTGTATGTAGACTCAGTTTTGTATTCTGCTCTTTTCAGTAAACCTTAAGCAAATGTTTTCCAAATGGTTACATAGTCTTGAAGATGATTCTAGATGGTCTCACAGTCTGTCATCCCACAGGCTAAGTTTGTTTAACCAGTCATCTATTATTGGACATTTAGCTTGTGATCTTACAGTTTAGTGCTATTATTAAAAATCATACTTGGAGATATGTTTCATGCTTCTTATTGTAGACTATTTCCTAGGAGCAGTATTTCTGGGTGAAAGAGCACAACCTTTTTTTTTTCTTTTGCTTTCAGTGGATATTGCTAAACTAGATTCTAACAAGGTTGTCCTAGATTGCAGTGTCACGAGGAGTGCAGGAAGGTGCCTGTTTGGGTACCTTTGCCTGGTTAGATTCCGTCATTTTTACAGAGTCTTGGCCCGGGGGCCGCATTGTTTGACAGGTGTTTCTTTGATTATGGTAAGGTTGAGTATGGCTTTAGTATTATATTTTTAGATTTGACTTAATTTCTTTGTTTTGTCAAACTTAATGTCTAGAATTCTTTTTAGATTTTGGACCTTATAGTTGAAAAAACAAACAAACCCAGAGCCCATCTATATAATGAGTACTTTGGACATATTTTACAGTTGTGTTAGCTGCCCATGATCTTAACTTCCTCGCAGGTAACCAGTTAATGGGGTAACATTTGGAGGGTAGAAGGGCTTTTCCTTTTCTTCTTAGAGCCCCCTCTGTTCTCCCCTCCATCACCCCCCCATCTCCCGTCCCCCCCGCTCCCCTGTAAGTGCTGTTTTTGTCTCTTCGGAGATGAAACATGAAAGGGTCAGCCTTTCAGTCACGCTCCTTCCACTTACAAAGCATGGGCTGCCTAAATTATGTATTAGTGTGGAAGGAGGATAAAGAGAATCACAGCATTGTAACAAATTGCCCCTGACCGTATTGCGAGAGCCTTTGTCTCACGTGGTCACCTGTGGAATTGTGGAAAGGCGCATTGGAGGGTGTAATCTTAGCTTGAGCTGAAGGCGAGTCCAACCTGTTTTTCAAGTTGGTCTTGAATAACTTCGTTCCTTCTGGAATGCTCGCCATCCTCAGCATGACAGAGTTTGCTTGGTGACAAACTCTGCCACTGTGCTGTGCATGCGAGGCCGCCAAGCTGGTTCGTTTGTTTGCCCAGCACACCCAGTATCTGATGGGTAACTCTTGTACCCCAAGCACCCTGAGAGTGGCCTCTGTGGTCACCCTCGCCCCTCCACCCACAGGGACCATGGAAGGGCGAAAGGACACGCTCTTCCTTGGGCAGGAGACAGTTGTTGAGCATATGGGCTCACTGTCCTTAGGTAATGCTGCCCCAGATGGGCGCCTGTTAGGAGACTGATGTTGAATAGCAG
This sequence comes from Tonatia bakeri, assembly GCA_004024845.1. Classification (NCBI taxonomy): domain Eukaryota; kingdom Metazoa; phylum Chordata; class Mammalia; order Chiroptera; family Phyllostomidae; genus Tonatia; species Tonatia bakeri. The sequence goes on along the minus strand of PVIA01003847.1, from coordinate 79,557 downwards.
GGTGCATGTATACCTAAGAGAATGGTCGCAGCACAATTTTAGTTTAATTTGTTAATGAAACAAGACGGAGCATGTTTTCTCCTTCCGCACACCTCTCGGGCTGTTTGATATGAGGCACAATTAATTTATTTGTGCTGTCTGTGGAGGCATATGCCAGCTAATGTAGTGCAAGAGCTTTTATCTTTCTGTGTGTAATGAAGAGGGGCAGGCTGCTGGCAAACTGACAGGGAGTACTGATGACTCATTCTCCGACTGCAAAGTGCTTTCTTCTGAAATCATGAAATACGTACACTCGCACGCGTACATGCAAACCTAGTTCCTGTTTGAAATCGGCAGAACCAGTTTGGAAAAGTTCAATAGCCTCTGAAACTCTCTGGGGGGTGGGGGGGAAGAAAAGGCAGGTGAAGCAACTTCTCCGGCTCCCTGGCCTGACTGAGAGCAAGACGCCTTGTTCAGTGGGGGCCTTGCCCTCCGGGAGCAGAACTCCCTGTCCACCCTCAGAAGGCTGGCTCCTTTGTGCTGTCTCCTTTGTGCTCCAGTGGGCAGCCTTGCCCCACAGCCTCCTCCCGGTGGGGCCAGAGGGCCGATGCCTGGCCTACCTGCCCTTCTGGGTGGCTTCCTACAGGAGATCCCCTGGCCATGAATTCTGGGCCTTTTGACGTTAGCCCTCAAGTGCACTGGGTTCCGTCTGGCCTTGACTATGGCTGTACTGTAGGTTGCTCTGTCACCCCCCTTTGGTGAGCTTCAGAAGAAATAGTTTACAAAGTTGCTAACAGTCAGTCCCTTCGTCCTTTGCAGTCTGTAAGCATTCGGACATTGTGAGCACCCTGAGGTTGTTACATCGCCGTCCCACTCTGTGGCTCAGGAAGCTGAAGTGCACAGAGGCTGAAGAACATGTTCGCGCCCGAGCAGCGAGCTGGCAAACAGGCGGTGCTGCTGAAACCGGGACTTTAAAGCCCGAAGCCTGACCGTGCAGTCTTCTTATGACATTTATCCAGTAAGGGCAAAATTCTGCATATTCTAAACAGGAAATGTGTAAGTGACTGGCCAGGGAAGCTCTTCAGGAATTATATGTGAGAATATACATTTCTATATTTTTGGGAATAGCAGGAGGGTCACAGGGTGTTTCTGGAGGCCTAAAAGCAGTTTGTTTTGCCCCATCTTGCACTGGTCCAGAAAATTAAGCTAAACTCTGAAGTGTTCCTTCCTGTACCGGATGGTTGGTCAAGCTCGTTGTGAAATGAGGACCAAATGCAAGTGTTCTGTTTGGTTTATGACCTGGGCGTGAGTGACATAGATCACTGTCCATGGCCCTGTTGACTTTCGGAGCTGGAAGGACCCATGTAGACTTTTACAGACGCAGAAACTGTGGCCCAGAGAGGGAGAGATTTTTGTGTTAGGAAGAATTCCATTCATTTACCCAACTATCCCTCTGTACATCCAGCAGATGTTTATTAAGCCTCTGCTGGGTTAGGAGGTAAGGCTTCAGGTGTGAATGAAACAGACACAGTCCTGTCTTCAAGGAACATACGATAGTGGAGAACAGGGCAGAGCAGGCATTTAGAGTACCGCACTGTGACGACTGAAGTCAGGCTGCCCAGGTGCAGAGGAGGGGCACTGAATGGAGGGTGGAGGGTACATAGTCAAGGCAGGCTTCCTTGAGGGCAGGCTTTCTTGAGGGAGTGGTGGCTGAGATATGAAAGCTGGAGCTGAAAGGCATCTAAACATGGGGAGCCGATGCCACCTGCAAACTGAGGCCCCGTTCTCCAGTTCAGCAGAAGGCCGTGCCATGGAAAAGGCTTGCTCCATGTTGGTGCTTAGGCACCAGCAGGCTTCAGGCTTTGTGTGGCTTGCGTGTGTGTAAGAAATGCTCACTCTAGGCCCACGCCACACAGTATACGGTGGTGGCCACCAGCCACATGTGCTGGTTGGCTCTTGGAAGGTGTCGTCTGACATCTAGATGCGCCACGGGTATGCAGTGACCACTGGACTCTGAAGACTTAGTACAAAAAGAATGTTCAGGGCACATGCCTAGGTTGCAGGCCACGGCCCCCAGCAACCGCACATTGATGTTTCTCTCTCTCTCCCCCCCTTCCCTCTCCACCCCCTTCCCTCTCTAAAACAAACCAATAAATAAAAAAAATCTTTAAAAAAAAAGAATGTAAAATACCTCATTAACAGTTTCTTCTTTATACTGATGACAGGTTGAAAAGTTCATTTTTTTTTTCTGTAAGATGGCTCTAGTAGAACTTAATTGTCTTTAACTTCATTTGAAACAATTTTGTTCGATTCTGTGTGACAGCTGTCATATCAGCATTCATTTAAAAGAAAAACATCAAAATTGGTGAATTTTTTTGTAGCCATTTTAATATTGAAGATGAAGAAAATAAGCAACATTTTCTGCATATTATGCTTTATTATTTCAAGAAAGGTAAAAACGCAACTGAAATGCAAAAAAAGCTTTGTGCAGTATATGGAGAAGGTGCTGTGACTGACTGAACATGTCAAAAGTGGTTTGTGAAGTTTCATGCTGTAGATTTCTTGCTGGACAGTGCTCCATGGTCAGGTATACCGGTTGAAGTTGATAGAGATCAAATCAAGACATTAATTGAGAAAAATCAACATTTTTGCTACGCAGGGGATAGCCAGCATACTCAAAACATTGAAATCAATAAAGTTATTGGTGAAAATGAAAAATGTGTCTTTTTTACAAAAAAAAAAAAAAAATGTGGACTTCTGGGCCAACCCAGTATTTGGATGTGCTGGATAACAAAAGAAGGTATGAAATGAGTTTTACCTGTTTCTCTGCACCTCAGCGAGGCTCCCAGAACATGTGTCACGACCCCTGTGGCTCACGTGGAGTTGCTGTTGGACAGCGATGGTGGCGCGAGGGAGGCCCGGAGAGGAAGCGGGGCTGGGCATGCAAGCGCAGGGGTTGGAGAGAAGAGGTGTGGAGGGCCCCAGGGGCATACTCTGTGGCAGGCCCTCAGGTCTCTGGACCTCCCTGCCCTCTCCTCTAACATGGCAGTAACAGCCTTCCAGCTGGGGCTGAGAGTGGAGTCAGAGTGCCCGTGAAAAGCACATCCCATTGTGAGCTCTGGTTCCCCTTGTAATAAAACAGTTCAGGGTTGGGACAATACGTACTACACAGTATACTGGTATTTTAAAGGACCGTTGAGAAATTTGGCCAATTGCAGAATAAGAGGCTGGTGTATGGGAAATGCATTTAGTACACAAGGAATTAATTTTAGACTGGGGGAGGGTCCGTGTGAGATGCTGTGGATAAGAAACTTCCATTTTTGTTGTCCTTGGCTCGCTCTGCTGCAGGAATTGCCTCACCCCTCACATCAGAGTTTGCACCCAGGCTTTCAGAGTCCTCCTTCCTTGTTTTGTTTGAAAAGGCCAAACATGGGATTTCTACTTCTTTTTATTTTCAGTTATTTAATATTGTATTCCTGAGACTCAGCACTCATTACATGCTTGATGAATGCATTGTCATTCTACCAATATTTACTGAAAACCTGGATATATCAGGTACCTGCTGGGCTCTAGAGACTTGTGGTGAGCAGGACACAGGCCCTGCCCTCACGGTGCTCCCTGTGGGGAGTGAGGCCGGAGCCAGGCCAAGGTGGAGACCTGTGGGAGACATGGAAGGCGTTCCTCGTGGTTAAGTCCTGTGACTCAAAGGATGACCTGATCAAAGATCACAAAGGAGGGAGCTGGGGTACAGTGGCAGCTGACGAAAGTATACTTTTCTTGTAATTTCCTTTTGCACAGTGACACTGAAGAGTTGTGTTTACCAAGGATCCTGCCAGCCCTCAGGGGTTTCCAGCACTGTGACAGTGTTCCATATTCGTGTTGCACCGGTGTAGTAATTACACTTTTCATCATCAGTTGCAGACCCAAAGGTGGTGCACACAGACCAGATGGCCCTCCCCAGCGGGGAGTGACCAGGGGTAATTGGAAGGCTTGCACAGGACCAGTGGGGCAGAGCTACTTGGGTAGGGCTCTGCAGGGGGTATTTGAGGGACACGAAGTAGCTGTAGTTGTGACCTGGCATCGAGGTGGCAGTCAGGCAGACAGTCAAGCCATTTCGGCGGGAGATAGCATCTGATACTCATCCCTTCGGGCTAGTCTTGTCATAGTGGCAGTAAATACAGCTGCCTCCAGTGTGTTTCCCAGAATATCTCTTTCTGCAGAATGTCTTTGAGGGGATGTTTGACTTGCAAGCATGTGGTTGATAAAATAAATACATTTTAAAAATGTAAACCTCTCCATGAGAGGTTTTAGTCTCTTCTCTCCCCAGGGAAAAATAAAGCCCTTCTTTAACCTCTTTTCTTCCCTAAGTGTAGAATTCCTACCATGCTTTATAAGAAAAAATATTTTTGGAATGTAGCACCTGCAGGAATATAAAGGGGCTCTGCCCAAACCGCTGGGCCGTGGCTACTATGTGGGTGGTTTCTTGAGGGCTGTGAACAGATACCCACTCTGACACCTGCAGAACATTTGAGGAGCTGGTCCAGGGCTGTAGGAGTGGGGATTCAGAGCCTCTTAAATTGTTTTCAGCTCAAGGCTGTGGACAGGCAGCTGTAATAGACAGTTCTCTCTAATATTAGAGGAGCCTTACCATTTAATGACACCTGGCTAGAACACTGGGTGCCTAGAAAAGTTCCTGGTAAGGTGTAGACACTTAATATTCAGGGTCCTGCGGAAGTAACACCAGTGAGTGTGGTTGGTAGGGTGTGTGACTGTCTCACACGGGATGGACAGCAATTTGAACATTTCACCGAAAATGTCATATGGTGTGCTTGGGTGAGATATTGTTATGTTACAGAATTACATGCTTATGATTTTGTAATGCAATATTTTTATGTAATTAAAAAGGAGCGTTATTGGTGCTGGACCCCGTATAGTTGTTGAATGAGTGAATGACCAAATAAAGGGGTGAATGAAGGACGGAGGCCCATTTCTGGGCTTTGGAGATCTTGTGGAAGAGAGTGCCACAGGCCTTCCCCTCACTGCCTGCGCTGTCTGTGCATCAGCACCACCATCACCTCGTTAGCACGTGCATCAGCTGGGGATGCAGGTTCTGATCAGTGGATCCGAAGCACCTGCCAGTCGTGCTGGTCCATAGGCTGCACTTTTAGTTGCAGGGCTCTGTTAGGGTCAGTCAAATCATTGATGAGTCTTTAATGAATTCCCAATAGCACTAGGGATCATGGATAAAAATGAAAGCCTTGGTCATAATCTCAGAAAAAAAATGTGTAGTCATAGTAAAAAGTCAAGACATCCTTAGAAGCTGGAGGAAAAGCAGTTCACTGCTACACGCTGTGGTGTGAATAGTGGTCCAGGGAAAGCTGAAGGAATGAAGACCTTTTTCGTGAATCACGGGATCTTGGAATTAAAGCTGTGTCTGGTTTCAGTCCAGTGGGATCCCTACAGCCACCCTAACAGCTGGCCATCCAGCTTCTGCTCATGTGTTCTCAGGTCAGGAGGATATTGTTTCTTGCTTGTGTAGTGCTGCCATTTTACAGATGCAGAAACTGAGGCTGCTAGGGATTAAGTGACTTATGTGAGGCTGTATTCCTCACAGAGGCGCTGCAGGGATCTAGACCTTTGGATGCCAGTTAAACGTTCTTTTAACTGCACCCCATTTGGCCCTGATTTGGTGACAAAGCAGAGAGGCAGATCCTAAAAGCTTGATTGAGCAACTGAACGCACAGGAGAGAAGAGGTAGAGGTATTGTGGATTCCGGAGCAGGGATGACTCAAGCTGTGTTGAAAGAGTTGGAGTACAGTAAGCCCTCACTTGATGCTGTTGACGTGTTCCATAACTACAAGCAAAATGACATAGAATGAAACCAGTTTTACTGTAGGCTAATTGACATAAACGATAGTTAAGTTCCTATAGCATCACATCAACGTTAAAACAAAATGACATTATTTGAGGACCTGCCATATATACCTTGAAGGTCATTTAGGAGAAGCTAACCCTGAACTCCATGGAGGTTTCTCCTACATTGCATTCTCAGTCTTAATATATCCAGAGGCACAGCTCTTTTGATGGGGATTTCATCATAACAAAGGGCTGTTTTTTTCACTGATAGACCATTCTCTTACACCGAGCAAAGGTTCTAGGTCTCCTAGAACCTTAACCCATTAATCCTAATCCTTCCCCTCCTGCTGAAGCTACAGCACAGACCTTTTTTCATATGCTAGAGCATTTAGGGTTTTTCCTTTTGAAAATCCAAAATATTTTTTTTTACTAGATTTGGAATATATGCCCATTATGAAACATTGAGGAAATATGGAGAAGCAAAATGAAGAACAACCATCAGTAATTGCAGCACTCATAGATAATTAGTCTTGTAGACCATTTTCAATGGAGTATCTATTTGTCATTATTTTTACAAATTGAATTATATTGTTTGTGAATGTTTTATAATTTTCCTTTTCTGGTGCATAGAATTTTATCTTTTATTTCAATAAATATTTGATATTGCAATTGGTAACATAATTTCATAATGGGATATGTAATTTACTTCCTTTTGTTTGATATTTTGCCTATTTGCTCTTTTTTTTTGGCAATTGTCAACCATGCTGTAATAAATATTCTTGTAGGTCAATCTCAGTGCTTCCATTGTTGAGGTAAACTGCATCTCTGTCCTCTGTTCCTGGAAGTGGAATGGTCAAGTCCAAGATTAGTTTGACAGTGACTCTCACGACCCTCCAGGTCATTCATTCTCCAGCCTCATGTCCTCATTCCTCTCAGGTCGTGGCTTCACACTCGTGTCTGCTCTCTGACACATGCTCACTTTTGACCCTCCCTCTCCCAGCAGTCTCTGGTCCCTATCTGAGATCTGAGATCTCGCTTTTCTTACTTTGAATGTAGCTTTTCTCATCAGGGCGGCCTCGTAGTGCATTAGCTTTTCCAGTAGCCTCATCACACTGGGTCATTGAGCTTGTGGGCAGCCCAATCCCTGAAGACTTTCTCGTGTGATCTCCTCTACCCTGTACTGGTGAGTTCATTCCCCCTGCCCCGCCCCTCCCCCACGCCTTTGGACCTAAGTGTATGACTTGACATTTATCCTTATTAAATTTCCACCTTGTTAAAGTCAGCCAGTCATCATATCCTTTGAGATAGTATCAGCAGCAGACTCTATCATCCTTCATAGTCACTGTCCCTTCCAATTCCCAGTCACTGGCAAATTCCAGTGTCAAGATGATTCAGCAAATCCCAGCAGTCATTTTCATCTCTGTTGTCCTCACTGATTTTTGAGTTTTTCAAGGCCAAGACCGTGTGCCATTATTTCTCTTTTAAAAACCCTGCTCTTACTTCCATTTTATTATATATACCCTAGCAGATACACAGAAAGTGTTGCCATGTGAAAATTTGTTTCGTTGAACTCCGGGGATGAAGGCTTGGTGGTGGTGCTAGTATCACAGTGATGGACAGCAGAGAAAGAAGTCTCGCTGGGTCTCTGGGTGAGGAGCTTATAATGAGGTGGAAGAGACAAAAAAAAAAAAAAAAAACCTGAGTAACAGATAAATAACTGAATAAAGCTCAGTTTAGATGCTCTTCTCGGTTACACAGGGTTGAGTGTTTGGGCTTGAGCGCATTGCTGAGATGGATCTTGATGTCTTGCAGAAAGGCAGGCAGTGGAGGTATTTCTCTGGCACCGTGGGTGAGTGCCCAAGACAGTGAAAACCTGAGTTGGAGACAAGAGGGATGGCAGCAGAGATGTTTGCTAGGAGACCCGATGACAGAAAACCACCCACCCACTGTTTTGAGAATTGTGTTGAATGATGATCTCATAGAGGAGTCTTATCTGACTCTGTTCTGTGAGATGTAGAACAGAAGTTGCCCTCCCTTTTTCTTTTTTATTCATTGAGCTCCAGATGCATTAAGTTAATACCTGCTCATGATTGATACTACCCTTAGATCAGAGATCAGAACCCAGGAGCTCAGATTCTTCTCTATTGGCCCATACTCTGAACAAACTAGGTTCATGGTGTGAAGGCAGCGTGATGGCTCCTCCATTTATCCACTTTGGGGCCTGCCTGGAGCCCCGTTGTCATCTCGGAGTTTCAGACCCTCGCTGGTGAAAGCAGACTCAGCCTGTCCTGCTTGCCTTTCTGGGTGGTGAGGCACATATGAGAAGTGAGTTCGAGCCCTGGACTTTGGGCACCGCCGCTGTTGAGGAAAGGCCTACTGCGTGAATGACAGCGAACTGGGCAGCATTTCTTAGCCTCGGAGAGTTATGAGGCAGGAACCTGAGTGTTCTAGCTCCCCTGGTATGTCTGTGGTATTTTCCAGGCGGTTCTGGGGCCCCTGTTTCCCTCCACAACCGCTTTAGCTCTCCCGGTTAGAGCAAAGGCCCTTGTTCACCAAAAGGGAAGTTTTTGTCCAGGAAGGGAGACAGGTTTCTTTGGGGCCATGTACAATTACAGGGACTCTGAGCACCTCGGGCCTTGCCCCAGTGGTCATCTTGGAAGTTTCGGGGCTTTTTCATTGGATGGGGCTTAGCTATTTATGCAATGTGAGCCTGCAGGTTTCTGAGGTAGACATAGTTTATTCCTCCTGCCATCTTCCTGGTACGTGGCGGTGTTTGTCATAGTCCCCCAACTACCAGAAGCCTAGTGCATATTTCTGGGGAGGTGTATTCAGCAGTGCATACCTGCTCACGTGACACATGTGTACATGTGAATGTACATGCATAAGTAAACAAATGTGCATTCACAGCTAGATGGAGGTATGCAAATACACACTCACTGGTTTTAAAGAACACGTGTGGTCTAAGATTATGTTAAAGCTTGGTTTCGTCTTTTGTGTTGATCAAGTGTTAATGTGCTGCAATTATTTTAATTTAGAAAAGGAAATTCATGCAGGGAGATGGGGAGAAAATAACTCCAGCTAATTGTCAAGAATCTGAGGCAGTCCAGAAAAGCAGTGTATCCAGCAGAAATTGGAACCTTTTCAGTGTCTGGCTCAGGAGTTTGTTATTGTTTTTTTTTTTATCCAGTTTAGAACTACTGACAGGTTCCATTCCAAGGAATGGCTCACTCCTTCTTCCTCTGTAGTTAGAGGGTTCTCTTTTTTTCTCCCTCCCAATTCCTTTTTGCCACATTCTCTTTGAGTCAGCATGGGCCCAGGGGCTGCTGCAGGAAGGATTAGAAGTGAGATAGGAGATGGAGGAAAAAAAGATCCTGTCCTACCAAGGTGGTTCAGTGTCTTCCCAGGTCCGTGCCCCAGACAGAAGGCAGCCGTGGGGACGGTGGGTTGGCGGGGGGTGGGGGGTTAACATGTTTGCAGTTCTGGGCATTTCTGTGTATGTTATCTCCGCACCGCCCTAGGAGGGAGCACATGCGGTCACTGAGGCATGGCGGCAGCAAATGCATTGCCCTGGTACACAGCTGCAGAGTGTACGAGGAGTGGGCATCAAAACCCAGGCCTCTGCGCAAGAGCTCAGCCTCCTACCAAATTCCCAGTCTCTCGGCAAATCTCTGCCTGCCTCCCCTGCCTCCTAACCTGCTTTGTTTTTTTTGAGCACCTACTGTGTGTTATGCACTGCTCTGGATTGTGGGGTTACAGCTGTGACCAAGGCAGACGTAAAGCGTCCATGAGAAATGCATCCTCTGGCCCTGTCACCACTTTGCTCCCTATGTTGCCAACACATCTTTCTATACGTAGAGTTGCCAGGCTGTGTTTGCGTTATGTGTTCGTGTATCAGCCTTTCCCCGGACTGTGAGGTCTTGCGGGAGGAGCAACTTTGTTACTCATCTTCGTCAGCACGGAGCCTGGCCTGAAGTTGGCTCCATGCCTGTTTGAGGCAGTTGAATGAATGCTTTTTGGTGTTGTACGGCGCCAGCAGAACTGAATGGTCCAGGCACTACAGAAGTAGCCCTGCCGAAGCAGACTTTGTAGGCTGCACTTCACCTAGACAACTAGAGAAGTGGAAGAGGCAGTCCCTCAAGCAACTGCATCCGTATGTGTGAGTTGTGAACAGAAGTCACTCTTAAGGTGTTAATGTGGTTGTGATCATTGTTTACTCTGGCAAATAGTTTGCCTCGAAGAAATATTCTGAAATTCCAAGTGCATCCTTTTTCCTTCCTCTCATTTACTCTCTCCATTAAAAACTGGAATATGTTAATATGTTTACAGCCCATTAAGACCAAAGAGCTTTATTTTTTTTCTAGCCTTTTGTTCTTCCTATTTGACATTGCCCTGCCTAGATCAAAGTACTCAGGAGAGGCAGGCTTGCATGGGAGCAATGTACCTTACAGCAAAAATGAATTGCGTTTGAAGAAGGACATGGAATTAGAATGTTATTTGTATTTAAGATTTTAGATACTTTGTTAAACTCAAATAGCTCCTGCTGTAATGTTGGATATGAGTGATCACCTCTCTTCCTTCAAAAACACATTTTATCAATGATTGTTCTTAAACCCACCTGTGAATCTATGACTATTCCCTCTATGTGTTCTAAGTTTCAGGTGCAGATAGAATCCTCAAAGCTTATTGAATCGTGCTTGAACATATTGATTCAATATAGAACTTTTATCGAATTTGGTGGTCGTATGGGATGTGGTGGGTTCCAGCTAGAATCTTAATTTTTGATTCTTATTCATTCACCAAGAAATGTCATGGGTGAAGCAGGAAAAAAAGAATGTTTTTTTGAGATAGAAAACTGAGTCTTGTTTCTCTTTTACATTTAATTGTTATGCATGAAAATATATTTTTTAAATTTTACTTATAATTTTCTTAATTTTAAAACAGATTTGTCATCACCATCTTTTATTGTTTTGTCAGAAGCAGTCTGCTTCTTTAGAAAGAAAAATGCTTTTACTATGTACATACATATAAAGCGGTTACTAATATTTTATGGGACTTTAAAAAGGTGGAAGTTTTGCTCTGATTGGTATGCTTAGTTGGTTGGAGCATTGTCCTGTGCACCAAAAGGTCACAGGTTCAATTCCTGGTCAGGGCACATACCTAGGTTGTAGGTTCAGTCCTTGGCCAGGGTACATGGAGGTAGGTGATCAATATTTCTCTCTTTTTGTCCCTCTCTCTCTTTCTTTCTCCTCCTGTTTCTCTCCTCCCTCCCTCCCTCTAAAATCAATAAACGTATCCTCAGTTGAGGCTTGACAAAAAAAATTAATTAAATTTAACAAATAAAATTAAAATAAAAAAATAAAAAGGTTTAAGTTTTGGACAATCCAGCCATGTGTGGGCCAGAAGTTTACTTGTTCTGGTTGACAGCTGAATGGCATAGAAACAGAATCTTATACTTGAGAGCTTCCTACAAGTCTGGTTTTAGCTTCCTTGCGTAAGGACTAGGAAACTGAGGCCTGGTTTGGAAAAGCAAGGAATTGCTCAAGGTTATATGATATTTGTGTTTTACCAGCAGAAGTTAAGGTCCTTGGAGTCAGAGTGCGTGATGACATATCTCTGGCTCTGTAATTGACATGCGATCCATAATAAGGATGGTTTGACTAAATAAACAAAAGATGAAGCAAAAAACAAAAAAATAATCATTATTTACATTTAAAAATTCTCGCTGAGTTTCAGCTTCCCTATCTCAGATTCTCAAACATTCGTTACCTGTGACAGTTCTTTTTGAATGAATGAGAATCAAAGCCCAAGGTTCATGCAAGGACTTGGCTTACTTACGAAGGGTGCCCGGACAGTTCACACGTAGGTACGTTTCTTCCACTTACAGTGTCATTTCAGTGTTACCTGCTTGGAGCTGTAGTTCAGATATATGCATGTCCCATGTGGGTTTGCCCTGAAGGCAAACTGAAGCCATGCTAGAAGTCATTTATACTCTTCGGTTGAGGTACTGTATACTCTGGCAGCTTCCTGCATGGTGGGGTTCCAGTATGGATGAGCCTAGCTTATGCTTGCCTCTTAGCCTCACTCATAGTTTGCTCAGTAATTGGAAGGGGGGAAAATAAAGAAGCAACATATGTTGTTCAGTAGCAAATGCAAAGATTGGTTTCCCTGTGTGAAACATAACAGCAGGAGTAGACTTGGAGGTGTGTATAGCAGGATAGTTTTAGGGGTGATTAAGTAAATTATATGACAGAAACACATAAAGAGAAAATGCTTTACCCGTACTAGCTGTCTTAAAGGATGGAAAATGGACTAGGCAAAGGATAGCAATTATCGTCCCTGCCTTCTGAGTGACCTGTCAAGTATCAATAAAGTGTTAGCAGCCTTAAAGAATGTTTTCTAATTTTGGCCCAAAGAATAAGTGCTTGACAAATGATCAGACTGCAATTTAAACTTTTGTACCTGCAGAGAAGAAAATATTCCCTTGACCTCAAGAGAGTTTGAAGAGGTAATGTGTCTAAACCCCTGTGCGGCTCCTGGCACCTGAGTCTCAGCCTGGAATATCAGAAGATAGGGACTGAGCTTTAACCCTGTAGGGCTGTAAATTATGGAAACTACCTTCCTCACAAGTCTTTTTAAAGTAGAAGCAGCTGTGGGCACCTGCCTGGGAATCCTCTGCAGTTAGATTCTTTTCCTTTCTGTTTCAGGTTAAAAAAATCATTGGGTTTTCTGTCAGTTTAACTTGCCTTGTTAATTACTCCTTAACACAACCCTGTGTGTGAGCTCTGAAAATCATAGAGGTATTCTAGCCTCTCCTTTTCTGACAGTTAATTAAAAAATTCAGTGCTGACTGAAGATGATGTGTGTTGAGCCCGGTCCTGAGGACACATCCAAGTAAGATAAGGGTGCTGCCTTCATGGAGCTTGGCACCGGGACCTAGACGTGTTGACAGGTGCTTATGAGGGTGCTCGGCTATGAGGCATAATGCCATGGAACCATGCAGCAGGGCACCCCAGAATTCGGTTTGACAAGTGGACAAATGACTCAGTGTTTCTAAACTCCACTTTCTTATCTGAATAATGGACATAGTAATATTACATCTCTACCTAATATGGTTGTGATGACGGTTAGAAGAAATAATAAAAGTCAAGTCCCGACCCCTGTGCCTTACTCAGTAAGTGTTGAATAAATGTTAGCTGTGGATAGTATTTCCATTGAGTCCTACAAGGTATTTTCTTAAACTTTTGCCATTATGATTGATTTTAGGAGCCAGAATTTTTTTATCTCCGTCAATTAGCAGTTGGCTGAGGAGTTGCAGCTCATCCTTGAGCTTGCACAGTGACTTGGAGTTTGGAGTATGAGCTTGCGTCGCAGAGATGTGGACCGGCACTGTCTTTGACCCGACTCCAGCTGGGCCGTGATCCCAGCTGCTGAGCTGGACAGTGCTGTGATGTGTCCAGGCTAGCACCTTCTCGGTTTTCAAAGTCTGATTTTACAGGCCCCTTGTTTTTCCTCCATCCCTTTCCTGGCTGGTGTTCCGCCCTGGCTTCCCTGGTAGAGGATGGACAAAAAAACAGTATGAAGAAATGAAACGCTGCTCCACATATCAGTTACCTGTTTACTCCTGCAGGAAATAGTTTAGCTTAGCAAAGAGAGTTAAGGTAGATGGGGTGGTCTGGGCATAGGTTAGGCTGTATTTGACTCTTCTACTTATCACTAGGTTTAGCATTTTGATATTTTTGCTTAAGTTTCTGAGAATATAGTTGATGATCTGAGTGTTTCGAAATCTCATGGGACTTAAGCAGATAACTTTTATCCTTGGGGAACCAATATCACTGGCCCTAGAACTGGGTCCACAAATCTGATGATGATGATATTAACCTTTGTCTAACCCCACTTACTGTGCTTTGTAGACAATCAGTCAGTGGGAGCAGCCCCCCATTAGGCATCTTGGTAAGTGTTTCCTATTCACTGTTCACTTCAGTTTGAAAAATAAAATATGGGGGAATTTAGTGAATTTGAGAAGCTGTGCTGAAGTGATGGTAATTCGGATTTTAAATGTGGTCTCTGATTGGGGAGGAAGGCCTAACAAAATTTAAAAAGCAAATCTTAAGTTATAAGTGAACAGGGGTGTTGTTTGACAGGCAGGATAGATGTTGACACGGGGGAAACCACTGGAGGCCACCGGGTGTCCACTTACCCTGTACTTGTTGGAGGGTGAGGAGCCATGGGACAGCGGCAGTCAGTGGGCGTGAACCACTGACGTCTCACCAACTCCTGTGGAAGTATTCCGGTATTTTACACAACCAGCGTGGTTGTGCCAGCCAGGCACTGACACGGTCCTTTATTCAGAGAACACCTGCAGTGTGACAAAGTGCAGTCTTTGTCTTCATGGGTCCCCAGCCCACACCCGGGACCTCACATGTTTCCTGTCCTCGGGCTCCAGGCATCTGTCCTTAGGAAGTGATGGTAAGGATGTTGCCCTAACAGTGAAAAGTTGGGGCAAAATCTAAATGTTCAGCCATGAGGAAATAGCCAGATGATGGTAGATGCATGACACGGAATGCTCTACCTCTTAAAAATCACAAATACAAAGAAAATTTCAAGGCTCAGGAAAATGCTGAGTATGAAATGTTAGGTGGGCAATAAAAGAACCCAAAACTATAGGGAATAAAAAGAATAAGTTAGTGCAAGAAAATGCATCAAAATGCATTGTTAGTGCTGGCTTTTATTTGGTGGATAACTGTGGGGAAAATTTATCTTCTGCTGTGGATGTTTCCTGTCTCTAGGGTATTAACTTTACCACTGGAACTCTTTCATAAATATTACATTTAAAAAATCCAGTTGAAAGTTTAAAAATTACTGTCTAATCAGTGGCCATGTATGTTGAATATAAACATGGAAAAATACATCTGGGGGTTGTGCTTGTCGCCGGTAAAGGAAGCTGCTGAGTCCATGGGGTGAAAGTAAGAGCCTGGGTCAGCCTGAGGAGGCTGGAGTGCCGGCCCCTCCAGCTTTCCATACTACTGGGGTTCCGAGAGGCCCTAATGGGCTTGTTGAAAGGCTCCACTTGGCTTCTTATTAATGTCCCTCCCTGAGTGGTGCTGTGCTGGCTAACCTTGTCAGGAGGTTACCCATGGCTCTCCAGGGCTCTGCTAATTTTAAACCTGGTCAGCCAGTGCGGTGGCGTGGCATTGCTCTGTGGAGTCACGAACAGCCCCCTGGGAGACACGGCTGGGAAAGATGAGCTGAGTCCCGGTTTTTTCTCTTCCTCCTGTAAGTGACCAGGCACGCTGAACACGCAAAGAGAGCTGAGATAATAATGAGAGCTTTTATGGTAAAGATCAGGATTCTTAAAGATCTTTTAGCTGTGGCGATGCTGGTTGGTAACTGCACGGTGTGATGTGTCGGGCATGAACTGTGTGAATTCTGACAGCACGAGCAGAAGTGAGGTGGCCCAAGTCCTGTTTCCAGGAGCCAGACTCTGACTGTTTTAAAGACAGAATGAAACTGCCGTTCATCTTACAATTTATATGGTGTTCTAAATTTACAGAACTCAAACTCCGTTGGTAATAGGTTTCTTCTCTAAAGTTTCTACAGATTTGACTGGGAGAGGGCTATTTCTTAAAAGTTAAAAGACACACATGCAGAATCTGCCTGTCTGAATGCCTGTCTACCAGCGTCTGGTTTGGCTGCCACTAAGAACTGTCATTTTAAAGTCCCCCCCCCACACCCCTTTTGTAAGTATTTGCAATTGAGTCCTGTCCGGGTATACTGCTATGCCTTATAATTCTCATAACCCTGATTCTTTAAAGTAAAACAGCAACTATAAAACACTGTGACATTAGGAAACCTTTTCCCATCAAAAGTGACTTTTAAAAAAGTAGAGAGCTCATTTAGAAAAAAATTGGGGGGGGGGTTGGAATTTTCTTTCCTTACCTCCTTATCAACACCTTGAGGCTGGGAATCTACTGTGCCTTTTCGAGTTAGCTCAGTCTTCTCCTGCGGGGGCATCTGCAGCAGCTCTTGCACAGAAGGGATTACAGTGGGAAACTAGTCCACCAGGTGCATGGCCTGGTCTTGGTGTTCACCTGCCCAGCCAAAGGCATCTTTTCCCGTAGCTGGGTCTGTACCCACTCTCTTGTAAAACACTGGCTAGATGCAAATTAAAGAGGCATAGCTTATGGAGTAAACCAGATAAAAGCACAGTGGATGGGGGATCAGTAACCTGCTAACTGGCCACAGTGATTGAAGTTCACTGTATTTGAAGTGCTGGGGCTGGCTCAGACCACATCAAGCCAGCAGCAGTCTGCCTGCACGAGGGTAGCACAGGAGTGG
Organism: Tonatia bakeri; assembly: GCA_004024845.1. NCBI lineage: Eukaryota > Metazoa > Chordata > Mammalia > Chiroptera > Phyllostomidae > Tonatia > Tonatia bakeri. The sequence goes on along the minus strand of PVIA01003847.1, from coordinate 63,387 downwards.
ACTTTGATGTCATTTTAGGAAAAATAAAAATGCATAAATGCTTTTTATTAGCTTCCCCCCCACCCTTAAAGTTTACCCCTCCTTCAGTAGACCTAATTAGTTTTGTCATGCTTGGATGCAGTTTTGAGAAAATTAAAGCTGAGTGATACTAGGAATTTGTTGAATGGGAATACTTGTCAAAACCTCCATTGACCCAAATCTGACTTTTTATAGAGAGCATTAAATAAATGAACTAAAAAACCTCCATCCCTCTCTTGCCCTAAAATAATGTTTTTAAAAGCACACTCAAAGTAGTTAAATATAACGTAAGTGTAAGCTACTCTGGACTGGATACTAAATGAATGAGTTAAAAGCACATTTCTCAAAACCCAGTTTCTCTGCGACACAAACTCAGACATCTGCTTTTTTTTTCTTCTCTTGGGCCCCTTTATTTCTCTTCCCTTCTGCACTTGGCCTGCACACCTGCCTGGTGTTGGTCCTCTGTTATTTTTGTGGTAACCTGACACTTCTCCAGACTGTGCCCCCTAAGTCCCCTGGGGGTTGAACTGGCTGTGAGCTGAAAAGGCGGACTTGCTCCTGCTCACGCTGCCCCTCTCCTGGGTAGAGCAGCTGTGCCGTGGGGTTGCGATGCCACAACTGGGGAGGGCATGTGTCATCAGTTAAGACCTCAGGCTGTGGCTTAGTAGGTGATAGGCCCTACCCTGCAGTGGGGGGTCAGCAGCTTTGGTGTTGAGACCGGAGGCCAGCTAGCCAGGGCTTTGGAAACTAGAGGGAGATTTTGGAGCCAGTGAGCTCTTTATTTTATTCTAGAGTATGCCTGAGGCAGTCTTTGTGGTTCCTCAGACAAGGATGAATTTCTTAATAGTCATAAAATTGTATTAATATTTTATATTAAATTAAACTGGACAATTATTTATTGTTAACGGGAGTGGGGATGAGGTACAGAAATGAATGGGACAGAATCCCCGCCTTCTGAAAATTTGCAGGATAGCAGGAAAGAGAGATGTAAGTAGTAATTATTAATTATAGTTATGCGCATTTGTTTGACAGTTATTTGAGAACCTGCGCCAGGCACGGCTCTGAGGTTTGTGCGCACACACGGCCAGTAACCTGCAGGCATGCAGGTTAGTGGTGTACCTAAGGACTGCCAGTGATCCAGGTGGCGGTGCTTTACATGGTCCTCTCATTCAGTCTTTACAATAGGTAGGTAAAATGATAAGTTTTATTTTGCACAGAAAAAAACCCCACTGAGACACAGGTAATAAGTGGAGAGCTCAAACTTCAAACTCTTTAGCATTCCACAGCCTGTGCACTCTTCACATATATTGAACTACTTTGCCATATAGACCCTCTAGTGTGGCCCCTCAAACTTAAGGGGTACCCATGAAGGAAAATACTTAGCAAACATTTTCTGAGCCCCAACAATTTGTCTGTGTTGAGAGATGTCCAACATAGGAATGTCAAGGAGTTGACTGATGCACTGTGAGACAGTATCTCAGAGAAGTCATGGCAAAGGGTGCTAAGTGTGCTGTTGGAAGTTTGGGCCCCAGGAGACGCAGAAGCGACTGATCTAAGTGGAGATATCTGCTCAGGCTTCCCAGAGAAGAGGCTGGTGGCTTTGGTCTTGGAGTGACTGTTAGACGGTCATTAGGCAGGGCTGTGGTGAGAGGAGCAGCTGAGTAGAAAGATCTGGGGAACTGACGGGGTACAGCAGGCAGCCTGCTGTTCCTGGGCACCTTGGAGTGATCATGTGGCTGGAATATAGGGGACTGCACAGGTGTTTGAGCAGCAGACTGAAATCAGGTGGTTAAGGCCATGGGTGCCCTATTTATTATGCAGTGGTGTCCTGGAGGGGGTGGGGATCTGCTGAAAGATTTCAAATGAGTATATGATAAAAGTCATATTTGCATGTTCAGAAAACTCATCTGGCTGAAGAATAGCATGGGAGAGGCTTGGTAAACATACATCTCCTAAGGATTCTGATTCAGTACTTGTGGCATCAGAGCTGGGATTTATATTTCTAAGAAGCCACCTGTGTCATCCAGATGTACATCCTGGGTTAGGAACCTGGCAAAACCAGGTTGTTGGCAGTGGTGGTAGTGTGGGGATTTAGGTGACCTCCCAGCTCGGAGAGAGAGGTAATGGGTCCTGTTCGTGAGAGAGGAGCAAAGTGAATGGCTTGGGGAGGAGCGGAAGAGATATATTTGAGAGAGGAAGGCATGTGTAGACATTCTTGGTGACGAGTTGCATCAGGAGGGATGGGAGAAGCCTGGGTTAATGGCCCAACTTTGGGTGCTGCTTCAGCCGGTTCTGCGTGGAATCCCCCAAGGGGCTGTGGGACTGGGTCCCCCCACTCAGGACCTGGAAAATTCTTTTTGGGTTTTGATGGGCACTTTTCCAGACAGATCCTTAGATGCAGGGAAGTGACCTTCAGGTCTCAGAATTCAGTGTGCCATGTCTGTGGGGGACACTCGCAGGCTGGATGTGACGGTTTGGCTTTGCTTGCTTTGCCTCTGTGCCTTTTGGCCTCTCAGGTGGCATCTCATTGGACTGGAAAGAGAGGGAGAGCTTCAGTGGCTTTGCAGGAGGAATGGAAAACGGATTACATTTTAGAGAGGAGTTGAGTGTTTCATCTCCTCTACCAGGGTTAGCAGAATCTATAAAAGGAAGAGATCCTGGAAGGAAATGTATAACCCTCCCTCCTTCCTCCCCCCTCCCCCAAAGAGATGCCTTCTGTGTGTGTGTGTGTGTGCGTGCGCGCACGCGCGCGTGCATGTACACACATGCTGGGGAGCTGCAGAAATGTTGATGGAATTGTGGCCTTTTGCCATTTTTCCTTGATACCTTTGTTGGAAATGCCAGGACTGAGGAGGGAAGAGTCCTTTAGAACACCCTGGGCCTTGTGGAAGCAAAGGCAGAAGTAAAGCCTGATTTCAGAATTGAATGTTTGTACCTCTCTGCCTGAGAGGCTCTCGCCCCACTGCACGCTCTTGTAGTGCTTGTGGACCAATTGGCGCTGGTGCTCGGCACGCAGTAGGTGCTCAAGTAATATGTGTTAATTGAATGAGTGGCTTATTGTCTAAATGTCTAAAGTGGGGGCATTAGCTACTCAATTCTCCTGTCTCAGCCAGTTTCCACCCAGAGTGCCAAAGTTCTTTCCCCTGATGAAATTGAACTAAGTATAAACCAAGGACCAGGTTTAAATTTGGAGGGCAGGGATATGGAGGCCAGGGTGAGGCATTCATCAGCCCTGAATTTGCATCCTTCTCAGTGTAAGACCTGTTTTGCAGCTGCTCCTTCACCATGTCATCATTAAGTGGCAGGTTGTATTCAGTGTTTCTCACCTGCAGGGTGGGGACTCAGTTGTATCAGTGAACATTGGGAATGGGGGGACATTTTTGAACACGCAGTATCATGTATTTTGGGTTGGTTGGTACATTGGCCCGTGTGAGTATTAGCTGGTGTTCGCACACTGTATGAGCATAAGCATTCTGGTCCCCACGCAGGGTTCAGGGGTGATCACACTGTCAGCACACAGCCCTCTTCAGGGACCAGGGAAATGATGTAGAGTGCTTGAAGACCAAGTCTGATGAGCTCTTGTTGGAAGAGCTGAGTGACTGGGTCCCTGGCAGAGCTAATCGTCCCGTGGCTCTGGGCTGTTTAAACAAGCACACCTGTATAAACTGTCACCGTCATCTGGTGCATTAAAGCACCTTCATACATTTGAAATGCTTTAAAGGATATGCCACATTGTAACGCTTGAATTTGGAGAACTCTTCTGGCCTTGGGACACATTGAAAATGTTTTTGATTAAAACATTCTGATTCCAAATTTATAAAATTATTTGCTCTTTACCCCCAGTTCCTTGTTGCCTTTGTGTGAAATAGTGCGAACCTCTCGTCACAACCCATGAGGCCCCTTGCAATTGGGCCAAACTTACCTTTCCAGCCCACTGTTTCCGCTACCTTGCTTTGCCCTTTCTTCGCCACTCCTCCTCCGTGGGTATCTTCTCTGGACAGGCCTCCCTGCTCAGGCTTCAGGGCCAGCCCGAGGCTCTTGTTAACTCGAGCAGAATCCACTCCTATTTCTGTGCCCCAGCAGCACCCTGTCCATTCCTCCACTGGCATCGTGTATTCGTTTACTTGCCCATTCATTTATTGACTCAGGGTCCCACCGTGGAGATGTCCATTTAGTCATTGTTTTGGAGGAACATTTACTGTGTACCGGATATTCAGTTAAATGACCAGGACAGAAAAATGATTAAAGGCATGGATCTCACAGACCCACAAACAAGGGGGACAGACACAGATCCTGCCTGCGTAGGGAGTGAGCAAAGGTGCTGCCTGCAGGAATGCCGAGGAAGTCGGGGGGTCACTGGGGAGAGGGCAGGGGAAGTTCCCCACCCAAGGGGCTTGAAGTCTTGAGGAATAATGAACTTGCCAGTCTGCTTGCTGGAAGGGTTCTCCTTGAGGGCAGGAAGGGTAACACATTTGTTCATCTCCGTCTCTCCAGTGCCTGGGACGTGGGTGGGGATGTGAGAAAGGGGGATAATTATGAAACAAGTTATTTCCCTGTCTCATTTCAGAATGAATTTAAGGCAGCTTGCCAGGATGAATTTAAAATAATGTACATTGAACGTGGGGAAAAGAAGGAAGAAAAAGAAAGGAATAGAGGTAGGGACCTAAAGTGGATTTTGGAATGAAACCAAACTTGACGACTAAAATAACCTCTGTGCTTTCTCGGAGGGGCCTGCCAGAGTGGCCCCGTGCACCTTGGCAGCCAGTAAGGAAAGCCAAGGCCTAGCCAGTTGACCGCAAGGTGCAAAACACATGGTGTTGTGTTTATTATCGAGCTTTCCTTTGGGGGTTTGTAAAGAGCAACCTGTGTGATGTGATGAGGGACACCCAGCATCCTTGTGGAACACCCAGAGACTAATTCATAGGATGTTTCTTGGTATGCTGATGGCATCACATGAAAGCATAATTCAATAAAAGCGACTATTCAAAGTTCCTGGAATAAACTTTCTCTAACGTATCTGTAATCAGAAAGGTACTGCAACAAACAGATTAGTTCTCTCTGTTCTATGTTGTCCCACTTTTACCCAGTATTAATGCTACATGCCCCTGCCCTCGGTCCTAGAGGTCACACAAGCTTTATTTCTGCTTCCAAGGAGTTTTATGATCATGTTTTGGGACTCAAAAAACACCCTTGCACAATTGGAGTAGCATATGGGATCTGTGTGTTCTGACCCATTAGGAATGGGTATGTCAGGGCAGACAGGCCAGACTCAACATCCCCACACACAAGTGATGTTCTGATTGCTGATGGTCGCGATGACAGAAAGGAACCAAACGTGTCATGATGAATTGTGTTCTTGGTTACCCTGAGTTGACAGGAAGCAGGAGTTTTCTCCTTCTGGGCAGGCTGGAGCCTGAATTTTAGATTTTCTGATGTGAATCCTGATGAGACCCATGCAGGTCAGTTGGATCTTTGGAGAGTGAAAGCCAGTGTGTGTAACCAAGGACTCGGACTTCATAGTTCAGCATTTTAAAATGCCATCTTGGTTCTAGTTTTCCTGTTGATTGTCTTATAACCTAATCCAAAGTAAACTGCGTATTTACCAGTTACCACTGTCCCCAGCATGCTGTTGCAATAATCCCAGGTAGATGGCCAGAACGAGAGGGCCGTCCTAAGTCCTAGAAGCCGCAGAAGGTGGTCCGGGACCATTTCTCTGTGTGGAGTAGGGAGGCCTCTCCTGAGGAAGCAGAATTAGAATTTCGAATCAGCCAGAGGAACCACGTCTGGGCAGGTCACCTGCTGGGACTCGGAGTCAGTCCAGAGCCAGTGTGTCATTTAGTTGGCTGTCAACAGGCTGTGTAACATTGAGTGAGTCTCCACTGGCCTTGTGTAGGAGAGGCGACACCTCAGACATGGCCCACAGACACCAGGGAAGCAGCACTCTTGAGTGTATGAAGCCTGTTTGTGGGCATTCCCTTGGGCATGGGGGTGGGCTGGACCCTCCTGAAATGCTTGTGTTAAGGTTTGGCTACAGGCAGTGTTTGTGTTTATCTCACATGTTGATATCTTTTAAAATATGAACTGTCCACTTTTGATTTTGAATTTGTACTCATTGTCATTTAAAATGCTAAGGCATTGTGATGATCTGGTGAATCTCACCAACTAAGAAAGTGGTGGTATCCATAATTTAGTGACTTAAAGAGTATTGTTTTCTTGGTATTTTTCTTTGTTTTTAGTAAGCAGTGTGATTGATGAGTGTATTTCAAATGTATGCTCACTCTACACACCTACTGGAATTGGGCAGTTAATTTGGGGTTTTCTTTGACGGTTACACCTGGGTGGGGGCTTCCATATTTCCCTTTTGAAATGACTCCCTGCTATTTTTTCTCTTATAGCAGGAAAGAAACTTCTGTTTCTGGGTTGGAAATGTGTTTCCTGAGGCTAAGTTGTCCACCTCCTGGGATCCATGACTCAGCCTGCAAGTCATGTCATCCAGCACATGCTCCCCTTGCGCGTGCACTGTTCGGATGGCAGACTTTTCTCTTTGGAACAGTCAGATGGGATGCGCTGCCTGGACCTGGGTCACTGGCGGCGTCCTTTTGAAGGGGTTCAGTGATGAAGGAGAGCAGTGATTAGCTGGACTGGTAGTGGTGATGAGGGGAAGGAGGAGGCAAGAATTTCTGTTCTCAAAGGCTAACAGATTCATTAGGGGGATGGGGAACTTGATTCCCCTAAAGGCTGGTAATATAGAGCTGCATAGCATGAAATCAATCAAAGCCTTTCTTGAGCTGTCACCTGGGCAAGTACTTAAAGCTGATGGAGCAGAGAATTAGGGCATCTCAGGAGGGCAATGCTAAGTCCTCTAATGAGGTAGGTACCTAGCGTCAGGAGCTTGGTGAAGAGGTATTGGCTTGTTGATGGATCCTGTTGATAGGGAAGTGAGTTTTGAAAATGAGAAGGAGTAATTATCCACTCCTTCCTGCTGAAATTAGAGGGAACCTGTTGGCACTTGGAGTATGTGACACCGAGGTTCACTGGCTGGTATTGGCCCACAGCAGATGTGGCCTCAGTCCTCAGCATCAGCACCCTAAAAGTTCTGCTCCTTCTTCAGCAGTGACTTATGCTCCATAGTTCCATCTCTCTGGAGGCTGCCTTCAGAATCCAGGCTGCCAGTCCTCGTATTTCACAAGCCACTTGTTAGCAAGTTTGGCTAGTGTCTGAAATGGTAGGAAAATAATAACCTGTCCCACTTTACATATGCAAAAGCAATTAACCGCCATTAGTGCCTGACATTCCTCCCAGCTACCCAGGGAGGTGAATCAGTGTCGTTACTCTTCATTAAGAATTAATTAGACTGTGCTTGATGGTGTCAGTCATGGACAAAGCTGAGACTTCAGCACCTCCCTTTGAAATCCAGCCTACAGCTAGTGAGCTTGTAGTACGAGTCTGATGTTAGATGTGTATCTCTCTGGAGGAATGACTCCTAGGTTCAAATTCTGTTAAGAATATGACTTTGGTCAACTTATGTAGACCTCTGGACCTCATAAGGTGGGAATAATACCCAATAAGGGTCATGTGATGATTCAGTAAGATCCTATAGGTGAAAGCTTCAGACATTGTGCTTGAAATCTGGATAACTGGGAGAAGGTTGAATTTGGATTTGAGGTACCAGTTCACTTCGGAGGTAAAGCTTCTTTTTTCCTAGTCTTTTTGTTGGAGGGCAGCTTTTCTCTTAGAGAAAAATTTGAGCTTTCACTAAGTTCACAGTGAACTTTGAATCATCAAATGCTTGGTTAAGTTGTCTCCGACAAATGCCATTTCAACCATGTGATTCTTTTTCTTTGAACCCTGAAGTGGCTTCCACCTGTGCTTGTGTTCATGTTCTCCGAGTGCTTAGAAATCTTTTTTCTTAGCTTTGCTCTCAGTGCGACTCCCTGTATATCACCTTTTCCATTCACCTACTCACTCAAATTTGCCTTGCTGCCATTTCTTACCTTTTTTAATCCTTCTTGGCCACCTCTTTGGCTCCTGGTCTTTATGCCCTCGCCAATTTGCCTGCTCTATGACTTTTCCTAAAGCTGTCACCTTCTGGTTTTCGTCCCCTCTGGTGGCCAGAGGAAAGGGGAAAGCAAAGGTAAAAGTACCATTCCACTCAAAGTCAGGTTTGTTTGTGGTGGAAGAAGCTTGCCTACTAGAGGACCCAAACCATATTTGTTCCTTCAACACAGAAGGACTGTTGCTTGTCAATAATCATGATTAATAATGAAGAAATTGGATCAGGCAGCCAAATCTTGGTTATTCAATCTGGGCCAGACTTAAGTCTGTCCTCGTACATCTTCCTAATTTGGGTGTTTCCTGTGGGGCTCTTACTACTCGTTAGAACCTTGGCCAGAGTCAAGGTGAAGCCTGGTGATAAATTTAGTCATGTTATCAAAGAATGTTAATGTCATCGGGTTGTTGGTTTAATCTTTCTTTCTTTGAATATTTATTATGCCAGGTGATCTGCTAGCCCTGGGGAATACTGTGGTGAGCCTAAGAGTCCCTGCCCTCTGGAACACTGAGTGTGGATAGTAGGGGAAGCAACCATAATAATAAACCAACTTAACAAATTCTATTATAGGTTGAGTTTATGGAATCACAAGGTGATGGGTGACTAACACAAGGTGATGGATGACTAAATGGGCCTCCTTCAGTGTTAATCACAGAAACCGAACACATAGGGGCTGCACGTAGCCTGTGGTCCTGGTTACTCAGGTCCCGACTGAGTTCTAATTCCTAGTCCAGCTCTTTTCCTTGTGCCTCACAGAATGTTAAGACATTGGCTAAAACAAGCTGTATGGGTTTTTTTGTGACCTCCATATTCAGTATCATTTCATTAGTCATGAGGGTTAGTTAAAACAAGCCCTTTTAAAATTTTATTTATTAATTTTTGAGGGAGGGTTGTAAAGAGAAACATTGATGTGTTGTTCCACTTATTTATGTATTCACTGTGCCCCAACTGGGGATCAGACCTACAGCCTTGGCATACTGGGGTGATGTTCTAACCAAACGAGCTACCCAGCCAGGGCTACAACTAACCCTTTTATTGAAGAGCTTTCAGATCACCCGTAAGTGGGTGAAGTGCTTACATTATGAGAGACCCACAGGAATCAAGATGAAGGGGACAGCACATTTCTGTATCCTGCGTCATATCTGTTGCGTGTATGTGCCAGAGTAGAGTTGGTATCAGGAGCACCTGTATTTGACTCTCTCAGTTCCCTTTTCCCTCAGGCCGTTCTATTAAAGTGTGGATTGGTCAAATATACATCTGATGCCTTTCCACTGCACTCGTGTTACTCTTTTTGGAGTGTCATCGGGTAATTGTAAAAGAATGATCTATTTAGGAAGTGTTGGATTGGGGCAGTTAGCAGGAATATATGGGTCCCTGTTAACAGATCTCTTTGGAATTTATTTTGGTGTGCCTGGGAAGAGTTTCAGAAAAAAAAAAAAGGAACTGTTAGAAAAGTGTTCAGATGAAAACTGAGGCACACGGGGGTCTGTTGATATACAGCAGGTTTTCAGCGACAAGAGTTCCCTTCTGCTTTCCTTTTAGCCGCTCATTTAGATTTGGGGCATTTGCTTGAGCCAGACTTCCCAGAAGAGTATGAAAATTATTGAATCTGTGAATATAAGTTTAGATTTAGATGAGTATTAAAAGTAAAGGGGTTTCTACAAATCTAAAATTTCCATTTAGTCATCTGAAGACCTTAAGAAGGTAGATCCTTTTAAATTTATTTCCCAAAGGGGAAACCATTAGGAAATCACCTGCATTTCTTCACCATCCCATTATCAGTGGGTATTTGGGCACCACAAAGTCCATATCACTCTCTAGAAATAATGGACTTGAAAATAAATGAACATCTGGTTATGGTTTCCCAGATGACAGCACCTTAGGTCTAAATCCTTACGGCAACCCTGTCGGACAGAGGCCCTCCACCCCTTAATGATTTTTCCGTGTTGAGATTGAATTGAATTCATGATCTCCATTCTACAAAGAATACCCGAGCTTCTGAGAGATTAACTACTTCAGTCTGGACTGCATGGCTAGTGGGAGAGGCAGGTTTGGAATTCAGATCAGTTTGGGCCTCAGTGTCATGTTCTCCCTCCGCCCCCCAATTTTGTATTGTTCTTTATTTACCGAAGTGAAAGTTAACTCCCTTGCTCAAAGGAGGGATGAGGAGGTGAGGGCCTGCGCTCTACAGGCAGATATTCTAAGCATAGTTCACGTAATTAGACCTTACTGTTGGCAATAAGCAGATAATTCTTGCTATGTGTTTGGAAAGCAGGTAGATTGGATGGTAGTTAACCAGCGCCACACACTTTCAGGACACCCTAGTGTGCGGCTGACACTGTGAGCCACTGTGCACCAGGGCCGTTTCCAGGGTGAGGTGGATTTTGAGCCAGGCTGGAAGGGCCCTGAGGGATGGAATGCCAGAATGGTTATTTTGGTATCTAGTACGGGGAGCTTTTCTCAGCCAGCCCCAGTCTTATGATTGGAAACTCTCTGCCCATACAGGGCCTCATCTTACAGTTGGGTTGTAAAACCAAGGGCCTGTATAACTCTGTGGATTATGTATCTGGCCCTATTCCAGAGTAGGTAATTCCATCTTGCTGAGCTCCACTTGACCATATTGCAAGAGCCTGGACACAGAGTTCTTCCATTTGCATTAAGTGAATAAAAACCTGGGGGGCATTTAGAACAGTGCCCGTGCTCACTCACTGGTTGGATTAATTAATGCTAATATAATACTGCATTCCCCAAACAACCAAGGGCAAGGGCGTGTGTCTCCTAGCTTCAGAGGTAACTTCAAGGGGTTGTCTGCAAGACTTTGCTATCTGTCTTTAAGGCAGTCCACCCCTGGCTGAGTAGTTATACCAGCAGGAACTTTTTTCTCATGTTGAGCCAGAATCACCTTAGAACTTCTACAGAATGGGGTCAATACCCTCTCCATGTGACAGACAGCTCCCAGAGGATGTTCAGCGTCTAAGAACACTAAACTCAGCAATTACGATTCAAAAAGATCTTACCAGATTTGAGCCATGGGTTTAGGCTAAAATAATGGAATTTAATGTGAATAAATATAATCTCCTGCTGTTAGCTCCTAAGCCAGGTGTGCTAGAGAAGAGAATTCGGGAATGGCACTTGGGGTGCGGGAGCTCAGAGGGTTTGTGGGTCATCGTCAGTCCCCGAGTGTCAGGAATGGGGGCTCTGGACAAACTGGGCTGCGTCATGAGGGCTGAGCCAGGTGTGGTGTGAGTTTAGTCTAGTCTAGGGTACAATCAGGACCCTAGGGGCTCTTTATGTCTTATGGAAGTGGGTGTTTTGGCCGGAGATTTGCTTCTGCAAGGGATGGGTTACTGTAGAAGTTAACCCGGACATGGGTTTTAGCCAAATAGATGGGCAAATTTCAACATGTCAGTGCAAAGGAGGTGATTTGGGGGAGGTGGTGGGTTTCTTGTCACTGGTGATGTTCAGGTGTAGACTGTATGACCAATTGAGAAGTATCAGAGGGGACTTCTAGCATTGGATTAGGGGGTGTTGAGTGTTTTGGTCTGAAGACTCTGAGGCTCTGTTATATGGTAATGTTCTTTTTATGCAAGTAAGTTTTCCCCGATCCCTTTACCTGCCCCTACTGTCCTGGATTCCCTCCTTCTAGCAGTAGTGGTTGAATGCTAGACACATCCCACTGTTTGCCTTAAAATGTGGCTCCCTGGAGTGAATTCACACTGCTCCGAGCTGCCCAGAGCTCACGGACTGGCCTGTGTTTTTGTGTCTGTTGTTTTGCTTTTGGGTTATAAAGTGGTGAGGGGGAAAGATAGTGTACTAACACTGCTCAAAGTGTTCACTCGTATTCTCATAATTTCTCCAATAAACTGCTTTGGAGCTAGAACAGACTCTAGGGGAGCTTGCAGCTCAGCTTGAATTTTATAAGACTCTTAGATTCCAACAAAAAATGTAATAATTTGAGAATTCAAAAGGCCCATACTGCAGGCATTGAAGAGTTCATCTGGGGGTCAATCACAAAACCCTTTCTTGTGGCATAATTTATACCTCAACATTTGGCAGTTTTTAAAGTCCTGTGTCAATGTACATGTGTTGGTAAGAAGTAGTAAATATTTTGCTGACAAGTTCTTTGAATGATGGATCTGTGGCAGCATTTAAAGGCAGACAACCTGGGGGTTTCTTTTATCCAGGTGCTGCCAAATCCAAAAAGCTGTCAGGGTACAAAGCCAAAATCACCCACTAGTTATACCATTAATTGTGTAATGTTCATGTGCCTCAGAGTTTTTGCACCTGGGATCTGGTGATGTATACCATTGGGGGAGGGCCGGGGAAAGGGATACAATTGGGAGGGAGAAGGAAAGAAGACAGGCTGCTTGTTCTCAGGTGACTGCCCTGGAGCGCTGAGCAGTCCCTGGTGCCTGGTGGGGCTGCCAGCACCTGCTCCCCTCCTGGCTACCTCTGCTGTAATGCTGCATGGACTTGATGGGGCAGAAGGCAGGGGGGAATGGTGGTCCCACTAAGCTCTCTCTACTAAGGCCCTGTGTCTACCTTCTTCGATTAGTCCCCAGGAGTAATTCCCTGCTTTTCAGTGAAGCCTTTGAATTAATGATCTGATGCCTTTTCAACAAAGGAATATTGATATGTTAGCATGTGGACAGCAGGGGGTACTGGATTAGATCATTTTCACATTGGTGTTTGTGCCAGTTTGACATTTGTTTGGAAGGCTTAGCCTTTTAAGACCATAGGTTTCATGCATAATTTAAGGGGAATAAATCTTTGAGAAAGATTTCTTTTGATTCTGTAATCTTCAGTGCTACAGAGAAATAAATGAAAGTCTCCCCGACGGTTGTCTTATGGTCAGGAATTCCAGGTAGGGTACTAGATGAAGTGCCCGTGCAGGTGTAAAACAGTGCCTTCTGTAAGCGTGCCGGCCACTTGTAGCTGTCCCAGAGAAGGCAGGAAAGTGGACCACTTGGTCCCTGCTTCAAAGTTACCATCTAGAAGCCGAGAGTGGCTGGGTGACCTGACTGTGCAGGATCGAAGTCCCACAGAGAAATGCTGTGGACTAGCAGGTCCAGGTCAGCTGTCACAGCACAGTGAGTATTCGTGATAACAAAATAATCTTCCTTCTTCCATCCTGCCACCATCTTGCATCTTGGTGATCTCAGTGACAAATATTAGGATGATCTAACTTGCAGAGTTGTTATGTCAATTGCCACAGTAAGGGCAGACATCTTTTTAAAAAATTTTATTTTAGATGAAATTGTTCTTCTATAGAGATGCGATTATCATTGAGCTAAGTGCTCCTGGTAGATAGTAGGCATTTAGTAGGTGATTTTGCATGGTTCGCTGTGAACTTGCAACTTGGAGTGACTACTGCTCTTGGATGAAAACTTCCTCTTGTCTGCAAAGATTATACAGCTTCTGTCTGCTGGTGCGTTTCTATATTGAGTTCCTAACATGAATACATAAAGAAAAAAGCCACTTGGATCTCAAACTTACATACTCTCTGCAAGAAGCTACGCTCCAAGCAAAGCCGCCAACTGAAGAATGTCCAATGGAACTAGCAAGAGCAGTATATTGCTGGTTTACCTTGTCCTTCTCACACTGTTTTTTCACTTCTCTCTTAGGTTTATTTTCTTAAAAAGGCTCCAGGCCTCGGCTTGGAAAACCCAACCGCCAAAATTGAGCCCAGCAGCTGGAGCGGCAGCGAGAGCCCTGCCGAAAACATGGAAAGGATGAGTGACTCTGCAGATAAGCCCATTGACAACGATGCTGAAGGGGTCTGGAGTCCTGACATTGAGCAGAGCTTCCAGGAAGCCTTGGCTATCTATCCACCGTGTGGAAGGAGGAAAATCATCTTATCAGACGAAGGCAAGATGTATGGTAAGTGGTCTGGAATGCTCCTTTGAAACATTGCAACCTGCTTTTGTAGTAAAGGGTCATTGTAGCTGGCCTTCTGCTTAGATTTGTTCATTGTAGTGTGCTGAATGATCTTTGTAAAATTTTACTTGGCCATACAAGGGACTAAGTCTCAACTAAAGAGGAGAATCTATAAAGGATCATTGGGAAATTGTTCCCTGAGGGTTTCTTCTTCTCCAAGCTCAATGGCATTATAGCAAAAGCTCTTGAGGTCTAGGTGGAAACATAGACAGTTGCAGTGGCATTTGCAGACACCAGTGTGGGGACTGGTTCTTCGGGGTGCGCGCACAATCAAGAGGAAGCATGACTCCTTAGCTCCAGATAACTGAAATGGGGGTCTGGTGCTGCCAAATCTCTTAAATTTTTTTTTCCAGGAAGAGCTAGCAATCTAGATGTTTGCATAGGAAATCCCATTTTTAAAAGTCAGTGCTTTTCCCTTTTTTTAGTATAACCCTGTATAGGCCAGTTAGAATATATATATGGCTTAATCAGACCCTTAAACCACCAGTTTACTGCTTTGTTGACAAGTCGCAGTTGAATGGTAGTCAGGGCATTAACTCCTCCTCCCAGGCTTTTCTCACCCATCTGCCCTTCTAGATGGGGGCGCCAGGCACCGTGTTCTCAGGGAAACTCCATGAGTGTCCAAGAGGGCAAGACTGGTTGACCAGATGGCTTGGGATGCTGAAGTCTGGAGTTTGTGTGCTAGGTTTGGGCATTTCCCATTTCTTCCACTAAGGCTTCTTGCTGCAGACCTGTACTTTTTGGCTGCTTACCTTTTGGGAAGCAGATGGCAGGTGGTTGCTTGTATGTTCTGCTTGTCTAATAGGTACATTGAGTTGCCAGAGTGTGCACAATAGCTGAGTGTAAAGAGATGCAAACAAATAACCTAAACTCAAAGAGAACCGGCTTAGCAACCTACCTGAGGTTGTTAACTTTATCACAAGTGTGGTTTATTTCTAACTAATTTGAAAGCTTGTTCATAATAGGGTGTTGTACCTTTAATACTGTGCCTCCTCTATCAGGAGCCGTAGGAGGCTGGAGCTTGAACTAGCACACACTACTAAGGGGAAAGCAGATGGTGGTGCAGCTGCCACCAGCTGTGCCCCCACTCCCCCTCTCCAACTTGGATGATGTAATGGAAACAAGGAAAATTTCGCTTTCTGCAGCACTGGAGTCTCTAAGCCTGTCTGTGTCACACACATGGGGGAGAGAGAGAACCCAAACCTTCAGCATTTGTTTTATGCTCTCATGTGATCCGCTGTCGCCAGAGAAGTTTCTCTGGGTCCGCTGAAATGGTCAGGGTGAAACGTCTCAGCTGCTGTGGGTAGAAACTTTGAGACCTTTAATTTTCTCTGTGTTTGTATCTTTCCTGGGCTGCTTGTCCTCAGCCTGTATTTGCTTTCAGGGTCTTGTTTTTCTGCCTAAAAATGTAACATCCCCATTTGAAAGGCAGAGAAAAGCACTTTAATCTTCAAGCCTTCTTGGAAACTGATTTTGTTACGAATAGTGAGGGTGGCTTCAGGCCACTTTACCTTGTACAGCTCCCATTTGCTTACCCAGAAATTGTTGTAACCAAAAATACTGGCCTAGTACTGGAAACCCTGGTGGAGAGCAACGATGTCCCTTTATTTCTGACAGGGCATACTGGGAAAGGTGCTGTCCCTTTAGCTTGCAGGGCTGAGAACGTAATTCAAAACAAAAGTTAATCTTTTCAACTTCAGTTTTGTTTTCTCTGTTGAGTATACTTTTTAGGTAGCAGGCATGGTAGATATAACCAGTTTGCTGATAACTTCCATCATAAATATAATTTTTTTGTTTGTGAAAACAACTACATAAGAGCTCTTGTTGGTAATTGGATGTCAGGGGCTGCTGGCTGAGAAACAGAGCTGTAAGAAGGTTTGGATTTGAGTCATCTACCAGCAGTGAACTTAGACAGTCCTACCTTTGGTCTGCGTCTCAGTTTTCCCCCTGTAAAAAAAGAGGGTGAAGTAGATGATGTCCGTGGGTCCTCGGGACTTTCCCATTTTATGAGAGGTGATTTTGTGACACACACCTCAGTACGAGTGATCAGTTCGTTGACAAACGTGGCGCTAGTTGTTGGAGCATGTCATTAATAGCCATGGTCATCAGATTCCAAGAGCTCCTTCGAGTACATGCTCTGGATGGATAGTTCCTTTACCCCCTTAAATTGGCCTGCCATTTACTGGCTGTGTTGGTGAACAACTTGATTTAAAAATGGAGCTGTCTTGGCAGAAAGTGACCAGAGGAGAGAGAAGAGGGAATTTCAGGGGAAAAGGGGAAGGGTTTACAGGAACAAAGTTAAAAGACACATGGATAAAAACTAGGGGGAGGGTGGTAATGGGAGGGAAGTTGGGAGGGGGGGTGGGTGGGCTTGATTGGGAGTAAAGGGGAGAAAACTGTACTTGAACAATCATTAAAATAATAATAAAAAAAATGAGAAAAAATAGGGCTGTCTTTTTGAGCAGGCGGCATTAGGAATTACAGCTGCAGGGTCGTGTGTCCAGGTGTGGGGGTGCAGGAGATGCATTTGCTGCAGTGGCCCTAAAGCCACCTGACTCCAGACAGCTGCCATGGAGAGAAAACATGCCCGGAACTTACTCTCCACGCAGAGCTTTGCTTCTGCCACTACCTGGGAAGGAAGTATGGTAGTTAGCTGGGCCGTGGAGAGGGGAGACTGGACCCCTTAAGGAGAACTGCCTCTGGTGTCCTGGAGCGGCCTGTGACCTGCTTGTGACTTTGGAGAGGAGAAAAGGTTGAGTTGGGAGCCTCCGCAATGAGGCCTCCGCAGTGAAACTTCGGCCACTCGGGGTGGCGTCCTGTGAGCACTGTGGGCCAGAGCTACTGTTCCTTGGCTTGCGGCCCGTTCCGAATCTTACCATAAGTGAATCAGGACACACACCAGACCGGGAGTCGAGGTTTCTTAAGGTCCAGAGTGCATACTTTCTCTTTTAAGCATTTTGAAAATGAAAACATTGAAAGCATTTTGGATTCCATGGAGTAAAATCAAAATAATTTAATGGCTTTTAGTGAAATACCAACTGTTTTTGACTTGAGGGGGGCTATTTTGATATTTCTGAGCATTTGTAGAGTGCATTGTGATGTCACTAATCCTGAGCTATGGGAGAAGCAAGGTCAAGTGCAGCACTGATTTATTTTGGTAATGAAATTTCCTCTGTGGTTGGCAGTAGGGCAAATGCAATCTTATATTGGGGAAGAAGAGAAAGCTCTCTTTATGATGAGGTTTGGGCCATCAGAAGAGACGGCTTACATCCCTGGTTCTGTAGGGAAGCTGAGACTTTTATGTCCATGTGGACGGATTACTTCTGTCTTGGGCACCGTATGTGTGGACAGTTGTTCTTGGGGGTAGTTAGAAGGAGGATGAGACCTCTTTAATTTTGTTCCTGAGAGCTTGCATACTCATTCACTTTTGCTGTATTTTCCTTTCCTTTCCTTTCCTTTTTTTTAATTATTGAATTTATTGGGCTGATGCTGGTTAATAAAATTACATAGGTTTCAATGATATAATTCTATAATATATCATCTGTATATATATTGTATTGTGTATTCACCACCCAAAGTCAAGTTTCCTTCTGTTACCATTTATTCCCCTTTCACCCTCTCTTACCTACCTCCACTCCCCTTTCCCTCTGGTAATCTCCATATTGTTGTCTGTGTCTGTGAGGTGTTTTTTCCCCCCATAATGCTTTCACCTTTTTAACCCAGCCCTCCTGCTCCTCTCCCCTCTAAAAATTGCCAGTCTGTTCTCTGTATCTGTGAGTCTGTTTTTCTGTTCTATTTTTTTTCCACTAGATTCCACATGCAAGTGAAATCATGTGGTATTTGTCTTTCTCTGACTGACTTATTTCACTTAGCGTAATATTCTCTAGGTCCACTCATGCTGTCACAAAAGGTAAGGTTTTATTGTTTTTAATGGCTGAGTAGTATTCCATTGTATAAATGTGCCACAGATTTTTTGTCCACTCATCTACTGATGGGCACTTGGGCTGCTTCCAAATCTTGACTTTTAAAAATAATGGTCAAATGAACATAGGGGAATTTATATTCTTTCAAATTAATGTTTTGAGTTTCTTCAGCTATATTACCAAAAGTGGAATTGCTGGGTTATAAAGCAGTTCCATTTTTAATTTCTTGAAGTATATTCCCACTGCTTTCCACAGTGGCTGCACCAGTCTGCATTCCCACCAACAGTGCACTGGGACTAGGGTTCCCTTTTCGCCACATCCTCTCCGTCACTTGTTGTTTGTTGATTTATTGATCATGACCATTCTGACAGGTGTGGGGTGATATCTCATTGTGGTTTTAACTTGCATTTTTCTGATGATTAGTGACATTGAGCATCTTTTCATATGTCTATGGGCCATCTGTATGTCCTCTTTGGAGAAGTATCTATTCCGGTCCTTTGCCCATTTATTCTTTTGGTGTTGATCTGTATATTTCCTTTTCCTATTTTACACAGCTGTGTATCTCCTTCTGGTAGAAAGTTGTGGAGGAGGTAGCAGGAGCACAAGATGGGAGAGAAGTTTTTGATCAGCAGTTGTCTGGAATTGCATTTCACAGGAACAGACTTTAGTTTAAAGCAAGACAGAACAAAACCATGAACCATGGGAATGCCTGGATGTGTATCTGTGGCAACTGAAAACCCTAGTCTGACTGTGTAGTCATATATCTCCCATAATCAAGCCAGCGTAGGGACAGGAGCTAATATTCAGTGATTGCTTCCTTTACAGACAGAAACACGGAGCACTTCCAGGCTTGAACTTTGACATTGATATGAATCCTAGCCCAGCCATTTGTTGATATCAGACTTTGAGCAAGCTGCTTTTCTTTGGTGTGGCTCCATTTTCTCAGTTGCCGTAGGGATTTAAATAGATCCTATTTCAGTGGGTTATTATAAGAATTAAAAGTAATTGTGATCTAGGATCTCCCCTACCATGTTCGAACAATGTCTGGTGCACACGGACAGCTATAAAAGTGTTTATGAGCTAAAAACAAGTGTTCTCTGCCATGTGCTAGATTACCTATAATTTCCATCTAATGCTCCCAGCACCGTTTTGAGATGGGTATTATGATCCCCACCTTGTAGGTGAGGAAGCTGAAGCTAACAGGGGTAAAATGGCTTGCACATGACCAGTGTAAATGGCAGAGCTAGAAAGTTGCAAATCCAGGTCTTTCTGACTCCAAAACCTGGGCTCTTTCCACTGAGTTTTCATTCCTTCCTTGGTGGTAGTCATTATATATTAATTCAGCAAATAAGTACTGAGTGCCACCTATATGTCAGCCCTGTGCTAAGGGTTGTCAAGGACACAACCCTTAGACAGACATGGCCCCTGCCCTCATGGAGCCATCACAAGTTCATTTGCAGGAAACACTGACCTGAGGTCAAGGCTGTGTGCCAGAGCTTTCTGGGAAGTCTGAGGGCCCTTTGAAGATGGTCACCTTCTACTTAGCCTTTTGCAGCCTGTTCTTGGCCACAAATGTCCAGGGCACCTGGCCCAGTTGCTGGCAGGAAGAAAGCTTCTCAAATAACACAGCGGGAGGATCCTAGATCACAAGGCTGGCCTTGATGGTGGCCAGAAAGATGTCTGGAAGGTTCTGGTGCCCTAGGATCCCACAGGCAGCCTGGGAGGGACAATGGCTGGACAGTGCCTTTCTCCTTTTTCTTGCTTAAGCATAGGTCCAGGGATGGCCGCTTTCTTGCTGGGATGCCAGGCCACTGGTCAGCCCTAGGGAGCCCCGTTGTGAGGCCTAGAGAAGGTGAAGGAAGAAGGGGCCTCTGGGCCAGCCTTCCCCGACTGCTGCCCTGAGACCTGCCAGTCAGGGGAGCACAGGACTTGGGGTTGCCCCTTTGCTTGCCTCATTCAAACACAAGACAGGAGAGGGAAGGGGGCCATTTTAGTGAAGTGGTGGCAGAACAGACAAGGGGACAGCAGAATGAATGCCCACAAGCAGACTGAGTGTGCGCTAATCAGTGTGGGTGAAGAGACTGAAACCTGATCTGGAGAACTGGTCAAGGAAATGCAGGAGTGTCGCTTTGTGAGACAGGGGACTTACACAACATCTCTCTTAGCCCAGGATGGTGGTCTGTGTCCGTGGAGGCCCTAGAGGCCCTTATGTGGAAATGACTGTTCATACAGTCCAAGGGGAAAGTGCCCCTTGGGGCCTGAGCTGAAGTGTTCTTTCCGTCTCTCCATCTGAACATCGTGCGGCAGCATCGATTTCCTCTTGTACTCTGACCTGCGTTTCAGGGCAGTATTTCAAGTGAACTGACCAGAAATAGGAAGGACTAAGACCCCTGGAACAGGATGGAAACTCCATGTGACAGGACTCCATCCTGCTGTCTTGTGGGATGTAGGAAGTGTCAGTAATTTTTTCTCAAATATGTGAATACATGAATTGTTGGTTAAAACAAAAGAAGGCAATTAAGCCTCTAGGCCCCAGGGCCTCTGCTGTTGCAGGAACTGGCTGAGGGGAAGGGAAGACAGAGAGAGAGAAAGAAAAAGATGTTAGTATATTTAATGGTCTTCCCAGATGCGAAAGGAGAAAGCCTGCTTTTTGCTGTGTTTGAAAATGTTAGGTCAAGAGAGAGGGGAGACTTTTGCTCTAATTGGCATAGTAGAATAAGGGTTAATTCTGGAATCCTAAGCACTGATGAGTAATGAGGGATTTAGAAATAGTTTGGTTCCTGTGAGAATAGCAAAGCCAGCGTCATCAGCATTTTGATTGGGAAGTTGAATGTGTGGGGGCCATGCAGAGATTTGTACACAAGGTGTGAGTCCTTATGCAATCCGGGTTAAAAAAATAAAGAGCTAATAAGGATGGCTCAAGAACTGGTCATGTGGAGAAAGAGGAAATGATGTTAAATTATTACCAAGTTATGCTTTACAGCAGCCTTGCTGTGGCAGTAGATGAGCCCTGGGATTGAAAAAGACGTAAATTCATCAATTATTCATTGAGGTCCTACCCTGTACTTTGACATGGGCACACAGATAAAAAATAATGAAAATAACTGTCCTGTTTGACCAGTTATACATGCTAGTCATTTTCTCTTAGCTTTAGAATATATTATCTGTTTATTTCTCATAACAACACAATGGTATAGGTATTGTGATTATCCCCATTTTACACCTGAGGAAGTCGAGGCCCTCAAAGGTCAAGTTGCTTGCTCAAGGTTACACTATAAATAAGTGGTGGAGCTGACATTTGAAACCAAGCCAGTCAATGCACTAACTACAACACTGACATCTAAGGAAGTACAGTACATTCTGTACTAGAGAGAGATGCGGCTTACTGGTAGGGCAACGCAAATGAGATCGTTTATGATTGAGTGATGCACGTGACTATATTTAAGAATGCAAGAGAGTGGAAGAGAGTCTGACAGATAGACTTATCTGAGCTAACTATGAGTAACAGGTAAAGGCCACTAAGTTTTTTATTTTCATTTTTTGTCTTTTCTTTTTTAAACCTAATTTGGATATGGACCTATTTGAGAATGTATAGAAAGTTGTGAATCTTTTCTACAGAACAGTGCATATTTGTGTATAGTTATGGGATTGTTGCATAAAACTTCAAGTGATTTCTGGAGCCCAGATTCAGACTTGCTACTGTGGGGAGGGAGAGACGGGAAAGGCATTCAAGCCTCAGGGAGCAGTGTGATAAATGTACTGAGTTCAAAAGGGCATATGGCTCTGGTGCTCTCAGAAATAAGGGTGTGTCCTGGAGGGTAGACACACCTGGAACTGTGGGCTGCTACTGCATCCTGGAGGGCCTTGAATGCCTCCCCGTGGTGTCTGGTGCTCATTCTGAGGACAAAGGAAGCCATTACGTTCTGTTTTAGGAGACAGCCATGACTCAGTGTTTGACAAAGCCAGCTCTGAAGGCGTGAAGACAAGTTGGATGGCTGTTGCAATAGTCCATTGGGAAAGGATGAGACCTAAACCAAGGTGCTGGCAGTGTTGGTGGGGAAGTTTCAGAGGTGCAACCGACTAGACTGGCTGACTAAAGACAATTTGTGAGAGAGAAGGAGGAGTTGGCGGTGATTTCAGGGTTCTGCTCCTGGGCAGTAGGGAGGATGGTGGGACTATCAAATGAATGGGGAGTGGAGGCAGGAGAAGCAGGTTTGCAGACAGGAAAGGCATGAGGAGTTGAGTTTTGCCATGTGCTCAGGTACTACTGGGTTGCTGTTCAGATGCAGGTTACCTGTTGAAGTTGCAGGGGTAGTTTGGGGCTTACCTTCAGAGAGGTCTCTGAAGCTGTGAGAGTGGGTGACAATGGCCTGCGAGGTGCAGACTCCCAATGTCTTGTGATAAAACTGACATAGATTTCCAATAGCACGTCAGTAGTAGTGGGGAAAGGAAAGAGATTGCTTTTTTAAGAAGAAGGAAGATGGCATCAGTGGCTCCCAAGCTTTACCATCATCAGCAGAAGCTTTCGAGAAACTCAACGAAGACAAAACAAAGTGGACACAAGCCAGTGGAATCAGAATCTCTGGGAGTGTGTGTGGTCTGGGAACTTGTATTTCCGAAAGCTCTGTTGGTAGTTTATGTGATCAGCCTGGTGTGAGAGCCACTGAGTTAGGCCACAGCCTGAGTCCAAGAGGACAGGACCACATTTTTAAATTGGTAAAAGGAACGGATGAGGAGAGAATGAGACCAGCACTTGGAGCAGTCTTAGCAGGGTTGGAGTGCAGGAGATGAACTATATCATTCAGTGTGTGCCCCTCCGTACTGAGAGGGAACGTTACTCTGGCCCTCTCTGTGGAGAGATTTGGCTGTGCAGGGAAGGAGGTATGAGATGGTATCTTGAAGGACCTAAAAAGTTAAAGGAAGACTTACTTTAAAAAAAAATTTATGTTATTTTTAAAGAGAAGGGAAGGGAGGGAGATAGAGAAACATCAATGTGTGGTTGCCTCTTGGGCGCACCCCCAACTCAGGCAGGTGCCCCGACTGGGAATTGAACCAGCAACCCTTTGGTTCTCAGGCCCACGCGCAATTCACTGAGCTACACCAGCCAGGGCGGAAGACTTACTTTAGTACAGGGAAGGGACTTGGTCATTTGTTTGGTAGAAGAGAAAAATTTATACACTGAGGATGTATTTGATGGAAGAAAACCCAGGAGACACTTCAAAGCGAAAGAGGCTCTTTTTACTCTGATGCATAATCAGATGGGGGGAGGGGCCAGGGAGGGCCTAATGATGGGCTTTTGAAACGTAGAGTGAGCATAGTAGAGATATTGTGGGGGAATGGGATATGGATGGAAGAGTGAGTAAAAGAATTGCTGAGGAGTGCACTGATTTTATTCACATTTCCCCAGTTCTGCTTGTGCGTGTGTGTGTGTGTGTGTGTGTGTGTGTGTGTGTGTTTAAGTTCTGTTTGATGGTGTCACCTGTGAGGTTCAGGCGTCCACCACCACAATGGAGACATAGAACGGTCCCAGTACCTCAAGGATCCCTGGGGCTGTCTTTTCATGACCATACTGAACTCTGTCCTGTTCTCTCTCCCACCTACGACCCACTTTATCCCTACACCTGGCAACCATTAATTGATCTTCTATTTCTAAAATGTCATTTCAAACATGTTATTTAACAGCATTATACAGTATATAACCTTTTGGGATTGGCTTTTTTCCTTTCCATGTAGCATAATTCCCTGGAGATGTATTCGTGTTGCTGTGTGTATGAATAGTTTGTTCCTTTTTACTGTTGGGTGGTAGTCCATGGTATATATGTACTGCAGCATGCTTTTTTTTTTTAAGATTTTATGTATTTACTTTTTTTTTTTAAGAGGGGAAGGGAGGGATAAAGAGAGGGAGAGAAACCTCAATGTATGAAAAAATACATGGTTGCCTCTCGTACTCCCCCAACTAGGGACCTGGCCTACAACCTACAACCTGGGCACGTGCCCTGACTGGGAATCGAACCAGCAACCACTTGGTTCACAGGTGGGCACTCAATCTCCCGAGCCACACCAGCCAGGGCTCTGTTGTGTTTTAACTATTCACCTGTTCAAGGGTATCTGGGCTGATTCTTTGTTTTGGTGATTAAAAATTAAGCTTCTGTGACCATTGATTTACAGGTTTTGTGTTCACATTAGTTTTCATTTCTGTGAGATAAATGTCCAGGAGTGTAATTACTGGGTCATATCATAGTTCTGCCCGTAGGTTTTCACTAAATGCCCATCTGTTTTCCAGGGCAGCTGCACCATTTTACACTCTCACCTGCAATCTGGGTTCTCTGCGCCCTCGCCGGCATTTACTGTTGTCACTGTTGCTTGTCTTAGCTGCTTTCACCCTTCCAGTAGGTGTGTGTGGTGATATCTCATGTGGCTTTCATTTGCATTTTCCTAATAACTAATGATGTTGAACATCTTTTCATGTGCTTATTTGCCATCTGTATATTCCCGTCAGTGAAATCGCTGTGTCTTGTGTCTCATTTTCTAATTGGATTATTTATACTTTTCCTGTTGCACTTTGGGGGTTCTTTATTCTAGATACAAGTCCGTTCTCGCATAAAGAGTTTGCAGATATTTTTCCCTTGTCTCTCACTTATCTTTTCATCTTCTTCATATGGACTCCCGTAGAGTAAAAGTTATAATCTTGATGAAATCCAATTTATTAATTTTCCCTTTTGTGGATTGTAACTTTCGGTGTCAAGTTTAAGAATTCTTTGCCTAGTCCTAGATTCTGAAGGTTTTCTCCTTTGTTTTGTTCTAAAAGGTTTATAGTTGTTGTTTTTTTTAACATTTGAGTGTATGATCCATTTGGGATTAGATTTTATATAAGGTGGAGAGTGTTACTCTTGGGAGAGTCCATTGGCATGATTCCATTACATATATAAGAATAGGGTTTATTCATATTTTGACAATTGTCCAGGCTTGGGATCCACTCAAGTGCCAGTGAGTGCATCGTTGCACCACTGTAGGTGCGGAAAGGGACAAGGTGGAGCTGGAGGGGCTGGTACGTCATGACGTGTGGAGCCCAGAGGCTCTGCTATACTAGAAGCTGCAGCAGGACAGGAGGTTGTGGTCATGCATGGGAGAGGCAGCAGCTGAGATGAGAGGTGGAGAGGTTTCAGGTGGTGAGTTTCGAGGCGTGGCCACAAATGTGGACGACTGACATGAGTGTGGGCATTGGCCACTGGAGGCCAGGCAGGAAGCACCGTGAGGCTCATCGGCATCGGATTGATTAATCACTGGCGTTGAAGGTCACACTAGTGAAGTGTGGTTTTGTAAATACATGTACCAAAGTAAACAGGCATTGGGGAAACTTCTTTGTGGAGGATGTGGCCCCACGGATGTGAATGGAAAGAGCTTGGTATAAGTGAGTGGTGTGAACCGTGTGAAAAGCAGGTGGCAGATTGGTGGGACAGAAGGAACACCAGGTTACAAGAAAATTCCAACATTCCATACCTCCCTTCTCCCCAATTCTTTGGCTGATCCCAACCTACTGTACCTATTTGCGGAGTACCTTTGGGCAGCCGTATAAGCTCCTTGTGCATTGTCACCTTCATCTGTGGGATGGAGTGAGGAATTCAACATGTTTCTCCCCACCTCTCAGCACTGTTGAGAGAAAATACAATTATGTATGAGAAAGTGCTTTGAACTGAATTCTAAAAAGAATGCTTTTGTGAGGTTAAGCCCTTTCGGGGCAGCCTGTTGGGAAGGTAGGGGAGACCATTTGGGAGCTGTCACACAGGATTAAGCTTCCTTGACCTTGGTAGAAGAGGATTTGGTTAAGGCAGGGATTGAATTGAGCCCCACCCCGCAGCCTTTGAGGGTTTCTGCCAAAGAAGGGGTTGAAGAGCGGAGATCCAGGACGGGCTTGCCTGGATCAGAGTTACCGATGATGGAGGAGAGCTGGCTCTCCCTGGCATCTCAGGGGAGGGGGCAGTGGACAGGCTTTCTTCCTGGTAGTAGCACAGCGCCGGGTTCCCAGACTGGCTCTGTTCCTCCCCCACTGACTTCCACGGTTCAAGCTTCAGTGCCTTGCTCCCCTGTAGCTGTGGCCTGCATTTCACTTGAAAGCGTGTCTCTAATTTCTTATCGTTGTATTTATTTGTATCCATTGCATTGATAGTAAGTACTTAAAGTGGTCATTTTAATAATAACTCTCATAATTATTATTATTATGATAGTGTTCTGTTGACCTCTGTAGTAAAGGTGATATCTTAGAGAATGTTCAACTTGGTAAATTTAAATATATAGATTTATTCTGTAGTTAGGATCAAAAAACTCTGAAGGAATTTACAACATAGCAATAGGGGTTGCTGCAGGCATTGTGGGCAACTCATTCCTTTTCTATTATATGTTTCTTTATTAATAGAGGTTTTTATAGTGAACATATGTTACTTTTGGAATTGGAGGGGAAAATAAATATATTAAGTTTATGTTTTTCCCTCTGATTCTGAGTAAGGAGTACTCATTAAAGAACAATGTGGAAAATACTGAGAATTAGAAGCAAACCATACTGCCCGGGTTCACTTTGGTGTGTTCACCTGAGGTTCGTTGGGGAGGGGAAGCTGCTGCAGGGTCTCGGCGGGCAGGAGGGTGGTGTTAGGAGAGGACGCCATGCCAGCGAGCTCTCCCTTTCATGTATGGGTCGCCGGGGCAGTGATCTAGAGGGACAGATGGTCAGAGAGTGATGGGGCTGGGGCTGGGGCTGGGAAGCAGGACAGGGTGTTCTTATTATAGGTTTTAGGACATTGGTCGGGCAGTTCAGCAGGTGCCCTGGTCAGTTGTATCTGTCCATCAGCTGTCCGGACTCACAGTGGCATTATTCTGACATTCATGTATTCTGGTAAAACAGGGATGGGAGAGAGAGAGGAAAGTGTTCAGATGTATTCTTTCAGTGTCCATATGCCCACAGCAAAGTGCTACACCAGAATGAACAGGAATGAGTGAGCACGCCACATCTCCGCTGAGCCAGTAGCTGCCATGTAACTTACAGTTGAGCACTGATGTGCTTTACTCCTGGAGGGTGGGGGGCTTCTCTTTTAAAAATGTTGGTAGGTGTTTTTGGTCCATGTTACTCTCTGTAACAGATTTCTGGCAAGCAAGATTCCCAGCATTGACTTTGGACAGAGGTGGGTGGCTTTCAGTGTATGAAAATACTCTGGAGATATTATGGTGTGCTACAAATTCTCGTTTGATTATAATCATTTGGTTTAATCATGGGTATGTTTCATTTGCTTGATATTTACCAGCTATGCCCACACTGCAGATTATTCAGTCTGCCCACCTTCTCTTCTCTCAAATGCTTCACATCAAATTATTTCTTCAAAGCCCATATGGATATTATTTCTTTAAAGCCTCTTTCTGTATCCATGTACTCCCTTCTTACTTAGCCCTTTAGAACACATTCTGAAAGGTGTGACAATGAAACCTGCTGCCTAGGACATTCAGTTTATTAAGAATTTTTTTTAAATAGAATTACAGCTTTTCTCCTCAGCCAGTTAAATTGATCATTAGCTGGAAATTTCCATAGACATTATTCCTTTTGTAAAGGTCAGGGGAACTTTTGGGCTACCTTAAAAGAGAATGCTCTGGGGGAAATGTAATTGATCACCCCAAAGCTTTGCAGCATCCGGGGTAATAGTTAACATATGTTAATAAGCTGAGTTTTTTTTTTCTTTTCCAGCCATTTACAAAGGTCCTAATTACTCACTCTGTGCCTGCCCTCTTTGCTGGGTCTGCCTCTGTGCTCTGTGACTCCTTGCTATTGTGTTGAGACAGGCTTTGGCAACTGTCTCTTAGATGAATGGTTCCATCACAAACACAGTAGCTTCCGTGACAGCTTAGAAGAGATTGTTGTTTATTACTGCTTTTATTGAGAGAGGTTTGGTGCACGTTAATGTCCTGATAAAGACATTTTTACCTATAAAGTAGCCACAGCCTTAAACATATTTGATTGTGAAGAAGGTATCGGGGCTGATGACATACCATATGTGAGGTATCGGATTGCATGTTTATTCAACTGTTACTGCAATCTCTGTACTCGGAGGTGCCTTTGTATTTGCTGTCTCACAGCAACACACAGAATGCAGTGGCGATACGATCCTGATTATGAAAGATGCTATTTGGGTTACTTGGATCACAAGCCACATGTATTAGGAAGCATTCTGTCAGTTCCCATGTGTCCTGAGACAACAGCCACGAGCAGTTGTTAGGTGAAGGGGAGTGCCAGGTGGGGTGACGACATGTATTGGGATAAGGGCCTTTCGAGGTGGCCAAATCTTCATAAGGGCTGGACTGACCAGGGCAGCTCTGTGACAGGGCTTCAAAATGATGATAATAATAAATATTTACCCAGTGCCTTACAGTGTGCCAGGTACTTACTGTTCTAAACACTTACTGTCAAGTCATTTAGGCCTCACTCCAAATTTTATAAATAGCCACAATTATTCCCATATCACAGATGAGGAAACCAGAGCCCAGGAAAGTTAAGTACATTGTCCAAGATCACACAACCAGCAATTTCTGGAGCCAGGATGTGAATCCTTGTCATTTTGGCTCCAGTGCTTGAGCTCTTACCCACTACTTTCCGTTGACTCCAGGTCTCGACCCAACTACAAGCTGAAGTTGTCAGGACTCAGTGTCCCTGTATTGCTGCCTGGCTGGCGCAGAAGAGAGTTTTGGTCCTAAGTAAACAATGAAAAGGAAAATGGGCTTCCTGGGTGTCTGGGCTACTCTTCATTGTTTTTTCTGCCTGGCAAACTCCTACTGGTCCTTCAAGACTCTGGAAAAAATACCCCCTCCTCTCTGAAGCCTTCCTTTATCTCCACAGGCAGAGTTAGCTGCCCTCTGTTTTGTGTTTCCACCACATATTGTCTACCCATCTGTCGAAGAACTTTTCAGACCCCTTTTAAATGTGTGTGTCTGTGTCTCGGTCCCCTTCAAGGACAGTGCTGTGACTTTGGCATGTCTGTATCTCTGGTCCCAGACATAGTACCTGGCATACATTACTCCCTCAAAAAAAAAAAAAAAAAAAGAATGTTTGAATTAGTGGACGTTGCTAATGAGAACAATTCCACCTTTTATCTCTGGAAGATGTTCTTGCCCATAGTCTTATCACTGTTATCACATTGTTATAACATAGTAATGAAAAGAAGGCAACAATTATAATTTCATCAGTAAGAAACTGAGGCACAGAGCTCAGTAAGTTTTCCATAGGACATTTTATTTGGAGGAACTTCCTCGTGAAGCAGAACTTAGGGGAGAACCAACAGCACCGAGTCCCGTGTTTACACTTTTCTGTTACAGCTGTACTGCCCTTGTGCCTAAGGTGTGAACAAAACCAGTTTATTTTAATTTGTATTTTTATGTCCATAGTACAGTGATTCTGCCCCTGTGGACATACAGTGGCTATGAAGGATTGCTGAGTTCGTTTGGTTATGGTGACGACTTGAACATACCTTCCTCCCACCCTGATTTGATGAGCTTATTTGAGATATCTCCATATGTGTGCACGTTACTTGTTTCAGGCTGGGTTTAGTTTTAGCTGTCTGAACATCTGGTCACCCACCACTGATTATTCTAAGATGACAGGGTTGATCCTGAATGATTCCCTTAAGGGGAACAATGCCCCAAGTATCACTGTGGAGTTCATAAGGATGTTTAGTTAGGGCAAGTTACCAGACCTTTATGACTAGGTCACAGAATCTGGTTAGTGTAGATTTAAACTGCCAGTAATCTGTTTAGTGACTGATTTATATGGGGGTTTATCAATTAGCCTCTGGTAGAGAGTTCATCATGGTTATTAAGGCCATAGGGTCAGGAGTGAGGGCTGTCTGGATTTTAATCCTGGCTCCGCCACTGGGCTGGATGTGTAACCATGGGGAAGTTAATATTCCCGCACCTCTGTTTTCTCATTTGATAAATTGATTTCCAGCAAATGTGCCAAGGCAGTTCAAGGGTGGGTGGAGACATTGTCTTTTCAACACATGGTGCAGGGACTATTAAATATCCATGTGTAAAGAATGAAGTCGAACCCATTTCTCACATCCTACACCAGAATTAACTAAAAGTGGGTCATGCACATAAATGTAAGAGCTAGAACTGTAAAACTCTAGAAGAAAGGAGTGTCTTTCCAACTTTGGGTTAGGCACAGTCTGCTTGGATGTGGCACCAAAAGCGTAAGTAATGAAAGTAAAAATCGATAAATTGATACTATATTAAAATTGTAAACTTTTTGATTCCAGGATACCATCAAGAAAATAAAAAGACAGAAAATAGGAGAAACGTTTTTTCAGATCTTAAATTTGACAAAGCACTTATATCTAGTATAGGTAAAGAATTCTTAGAACCCTAGCAGAAAGACAAATAATCCAATCAAAAAGTAGGCAAAAGACTTGAGCAGACTTTGTTTCGAAGAAGACGTATACGCGGCCATGTGAGCATATGCAGAAGTGCTGAGCACCGTTACACATCAGGGAAATTCAAGCTGAAACCACAGTGAGGTATCTGCTGCTTCATATCTGCTGCGATATGTGTACAGACCGTAGCCAAAAAGACCGACAGTAGTAGGTATTGCCATGGATGTGGAGAAACGGGGACCCTCATACGTTACTGGTGGGAACATGAAACGGCACAGCCACGCTGGGAAACAGCCTAGCAGTTCCTCAGGAGGTTCAGCATAGAATTATCGTCAGACCCAGATGTTCTACGCACAGGTATACAACTAAGAGAAATGAAAACAGGTGTCTCTACAAAAACTTGTGCACCAGTATTCATGGCAGCATTATTCAATAGCCAAAAAGTAGAACTACCGCAGATGTCCCTAAGCTGATGACTGCAAAAATAAAATTTGGTATATTCATACAATAGACTGTAGTATTTGACATTAAAAAGGAATGAAGTGTTAATACCATATTATAACATAAATAGCTCTTGAAAACATTATGCTAAGTGAAAGAAGATAGTCACAAGACTACATAGTATGAGTCTATGTATGTGAAGTGCCCAAACAGGCAAGTCTTCGAAGACAGGAAGTAGTTTGGTGGTTACCTACAACTGGCGAGTTTGAGAGAAATTGAGGAGTAACTGATAATGGGTATGGGGTTGGTTTTGTTTGGGGATGTTTAATATGTTCTAAATTGGTTGTGGTGATACTTGCACAACTCTGTGAATAAACTAAAATCACTGAATTGTATACTTTCAATGAGGGAATTATACAGTGTATGAATTCCGTCTCAATAAAGCTGATCTATCTATATCTATCTATCTATCTATCTATCTATCTATCTATCTATCTATCTGTCTATCTATCTGCTTAGCATTCCTCCTGGCCCTTTGAAGGCGGTGAATGAATGTTAGCCAGCATTGTAATAATAACTGCCCTCCTTCATTTTTGTGGCAGTAAAGATGGAATGAGAGGAGAACACTGAGAAAGTAGGTGAACATACCAGTGAAGCCAGACACCAGGTGACAGAGACGGTGAGAGCTCTGTGACAGTTCTGGGCTAGGAGCCGAGTGCTGATGTGGGAGAACTAATGTAAAGGTTAAGTGAAGTTATGTGGTACAACTGCCTGGCACCTAAGACTGTGAAGGAAATCTGAGTTTAGTTGCCCTTAAAATGGGGTTGAACTTGGGCCTGGGGATCTAGATGTCACTAAACCAGGTATTTTTCACAAATTAATGTGATAAAGCCAGGGTCTTTGTGTCTAGGAGTCACTAAACCAGATGTGTGTTTTCTTTTTAAATCACAGTAATGATGACACAAAGACCAGAGTTTTAGTTCCGGTGCTATATACCTTTCCTAGGCACTCTCTGGGGAAATGGAGCACCCACAGTCAGTCCAAGGTGGATGGTTTGGCTCTTCGCAGCACATTTTTGGGGGCCTGAATATTTGAACCCCTCAAGCAGAGGAGGCCAGAGCCCAAGTCCTCATACTGCGGGAATGAGTCCCTGCAGAAGCTTTGCATCAGCACCATAGATGTCCCAAGCTGGTGACCAGCAGTTCCTCCTTTAGAAGCTAAAAGTCATGTGTCACTAGGGGGAACTTCTCTACTAAGATGCATTAATTAGCTAACATGCCCCACAATTTTTTCCCCTAGTATCTACCAGTATAGGGAATTTCCCATTTCAGTGTTGAAGAAAACCAGGTGAGCTGCTTTTCAGATATTTAGACCACACCCTGGCACCCACAATTGTGTGTACTGAGTGATGGAGCCAGGACATAGAAACCCCCTATGTCTGTTTGACTGCCAAGACAGTTTACTCTTAGTCTTCACCACTAGGCTAAACTACCTCTCAGGGCTCCACAAAGTAGAGGGGGAAGAGAGTAGAAGGCAGGGAAGCGTTAGAGTATGTGTGTGTTCTCAGGATCAATGAGAAGTCTGGGAGAGCTGGAGTGTGGGTGCTGGGAAGGATGGAGTGGAGTGGCTTAGTTGCTTGGAAAGGTGGGATGAGAGATTATGTAGCAACGATTGCATTTAACACTGAAGATCAACATGTCTGTATATACATTCCTGGAAGGCATGGGGGTGGGGCGGGAGGTCTTATTTTGGGGACATAGAACTGGTATTTGAGGAGAATTATTCTGGAGGCCTGATGTCTCATGAGGAGGCTGATATCACTGCAGTGCTCCTGGCAGGAGAGGTGGAGGGCTTGAACTAAGTCAGAGGTTGTGAGAAAAGTATTTTGGATATTTAGACTGGATACAGTAGAGATCAGAAGGCTCTATAGGGTTTGATGGCAAGGGAAGAGATAGTTTCATCTGCGTGGACAGCTGTGCATCCATAGAGACAAGGACAGTGTATAGCGTGCGAGGGTAGGTTTTAAGGGGTAGGACTGGAGTCTTGAGTTTGAGTTGTATGGAGTTTGCAGGGCTTTGGGACTCTGCTTGGTGTGGGGACCAGCAGACACTTGGGTATTCAGCATCTTCGGTTGAGAACAGTTTGAAAGGTAACATCTTAGAGTTTGTAGTTAAGACCTTGGATGTAGATGAGGCTGTGCAGGAGACAGAGAAAAGGCAAAGAGAAAGGAAGGCTAAGGGGAGAACCCAAGAGCCAATCAAAAGCCAAT
The DNA here is from genome assembly GCA_004024845.1 of Tonatia bakeri. NCBI lineage: Eukaryota > Metazoa > Chordata > Mammalia > Chiroptera > Phyllostomidae > Tonatia > Tonatia bakeri. Next base: position 30,348 of record PVIA01003847.1, on the reverse strand, counting down.
ATGTCAAGCCCAACTGATGCTTACGTGAACATCTTGGTAAGCATTTTGCATGTCACATGAAACCTTACAAATGCTGGAGCCAGGGAGCCTGAATTCCTGCATTTTTACTATACTGAGTATACTGAAATATTTAAGTTTGTCTCCTGGCCATGTGTTGTTGGAAGCATGGATGCTTTTCTTGTAGGTTAATGGGGTGCTGAATGTCTTGGCATGTTCCTCTCTGTGGCTCCCTAGGGTGAGTTAATGGGTCACACCGTGATCCTTAGTTTGGCTCCTTCCTTTTCGTTAAGCCAAATCTGATCTGGGCCTGAAGTGTGATTTCCTTCCTTCCAGGCTCCCTGGGAGTGTTGCTGAGCTCCCTTCAGTAGTTGTAGCTGTAAAGCATCAGCTACCCTGTTAACTGTAGCTCCTACAACTGAGAAGCGCACACTCAGTGTGCACTGGATGAAAGTGACAAGCTGCCTGGAGCCCCTGAAAGTCATGTTGGGTACAGGGGATCTTGGAGGACCCAGGCCCCTTCACAGTCTGCCTCAGCTTGCTCTACTGGGGCCAGCCTGAGGGTTGAGAAGACTGGAGAAAACCCAGAGCCAGTAGGCATGACTCGTCAGAAGAAGCAAGGCCTGCCCTCTCTGTGTCAGATCAAAGACTGACTGTTCAGTCATTTGACACTCTAATGCGAGGCTGTCTGAGCCGGGGCTGGGGCTCCTGCTGGCCTGTGCCTGGGAACTGTGGGGAACGTGTGGGCCGCCATGTGCTCTGTGACGAGCACCTCTCCCAGCTGCTCTCTTCCAGTTCAGAGCTGGAGGTATCTGGAGAGATCGGCCTGGCCTCCTCAGTTTTCATATTGGAAGCTGCTGCCCACGGATGCCCTTTTCCCAGTTAAGTTCTGGGGCGAGCTGGCGTGGCTTGATCCCAGCTGCTGCCGCATGGCCATTTCCTCCTGTCCCGCAGATCTTGGGCTCCAGGGCACAGAGGTCATTCCCAGTTTGCCTTGTGCCTGGGATGACAGTATACTTTACTGGTGTCCAGACAAGACACTTCGGAGAGTAGAATGGAACCTCAGCTGGTAACACCACCAGGGAAACAGAAATAAACTGGGACCCTCCCAGGCAAGCCAGAATATATAAGCTTTCCACCTGAGCCTTTACTTTGGGCTCGATGCTTGCCTCCATCCCGGGTGGCCCTCTCCAACCTCAGTTCCCCAGATTCCATGACCCATGCTGACTTTGGGGGCCAGGCACTTACATATTTTGAACCTTTGAGATTTGGTCTGGAGAACGGAAACCTTAGGGATCTTCCAAGTTTGTAGGATCAGGGAATTTTGGGATAACTATGGGAAGTATATATCTGAAAATCTGTTCAGAGTAGATAGTATGGATGTTTCAGAATTCACTTTTATTGTAAGCGCAAAATCGTTTTCATATATATTCAGTCTTCTCTCGTGTGTGGCATAAGGTGGTCTGCTGATAAGGTACAAAGAATGAGAGAAACATCCTGCCCTGCACGTCTGTGGCTCTGTGTAGAGCTCAGAAACACAGCCACACAGTCTCCTGACCTGGAAGTGGCTGGGGGAGGGGGAGTTCCGGGCTCTGGGCTCCTGACGGGAGTGAGGGGAGAAGAGGAGTAATCGGCTTGTTTATGCTGTGTGTGTATGGTTTCTACAGCACAGAGGACAGTGGGAGGGAACTCAAGCATCTGAGCTTCTCTGGTATCAAGCCAAATTGGGATTTAGGAAAAGAAAGTATTCCTTTCTGAGAGTAGAGGAGGTGGATATGAGATGTCAGTCTGCTGGCTTTCTCAGCCTGCACTGGCCTGACTTTCTACCCAAAGCTGGCAGATCTCCATTGGGCTTCAATGAAAAAGGTCTGAGGAGAGGGAATGGCTTCTCACTTGCTCCCCTGACTATGTCCTCTGACCTCTGCCTCCCCCAGGTGACCCGGGTGGCCTGGATTTGCCCCTTTTCTCACTAGAGTTAGGAGTATAGTTGCCAGATTTACCATTTTGATGCTCATTGAAATTTGAATTGCAGGTAAGTTTTTAGTATATCTCACACCATAGTTGTAGTTTATATGGCAGCCCTAGTTCGTAGGGACTGGTCAGGTTGTGCTTGCGTGTAGAGTATGGTGGAACCATTCACAGTAAGACCTTCATGCAGCAGATATTTATTCAGTGCCAACTATATGTCAGATGCTGCTCTAGGCTCTGGGACATGCAGTGAGCGAGAGGTGACAAGAGTTCCTGACATCAGGAAGTTGACATCTAATGGGCTGATAATAAGGAAGGTAAATACATTCGATGGTAAAAGTAGGAAAGTGGAATATAAAGCAGAATAAGTGGGAATAGGGAGGGCTCACACCTGAAGGAGGTGAGGGATTGAGGGAACAGGCCAAACAGATATTTGGGGAAGAACATTCTAGACAGAGGTTGGCTCACACATCAAAGCCCTGGGGTGCCTGATGTGTTTGAAGAGTGTGGGGGTTGGTGTGAGCTGGAGTGGAGTTGGCACAGGAGGAAAGTGTGGGAGAAGAGCCAGCAATTCACGGGCATAGGGCCTGTAGAACCCAGGAAGCCTCCGTTCAGGATTTTGGCTTTCACTTTGAATGGTAGGCCATTGCAGGGTATTGAACAGGATGGGGTGTGATCTGATCAGGTTTTAAGAGTCACTGGCTGCTGGTGGAGAACATACTAAAAGCCAGCCAGGTTTCAAGTTCTCCCGCCCTGTCTGCTGAGGCGGGCTGTGGGGTCTGAGACATGCATGTCACTTGGAATAGAGGGATGTCGTTACCTGGACACTACACTTTATAGGATCTTTTCTCCTAACTTTGTCTTTTCCATTTGACTGAAACATTCCTACTAAAGACGGGGAGGGGCGTGTTGTAATTATCTGTTCATTAAGCTTTAGGGAAAACAGTGACTTGCTGGATATAATTTATACATCTGGAGTTTTGAAGCTTTCAGTAGATTAGTTTTCTGAAAGTAGAAGGGAGTTGTGGGGATTTTTTTTTTTTTTTGGACTAAATTAAATTTAAATTATTCGAGAGGTTGAAGAGTCTGAAGGCCTGTCTTTCTCTTCCGGGCTTTAAATGGAAAGGGAAGAGTGAGCTGGCTGTGTAGTAAGGAACTTTCTCTGCCTTACCTGTATGCAATTTTCTGATTTAAACTTTCTTCTAGAAAGCCAGCATTTTGCATTTATAATTAAATTATGTAAAAATTAAAGAATACATGCATTTTATTTTAAAAAAATAATTATATTTCTAGAGAAAAATACTGAGTCTGTAAAACCTTGCCTTGTAAATAAGATTATTTTAAATGTCAGCAAATTTTGATGATGAGAGTTGTAATTCTGAAGGGGTGACAGATATTTTTCAAATATCTTTGACAAACCTATTGACTTAGAGATGGCATACTGGTAAATTAGCTTTGATAGGTAGTATTACTAATACATATTTAAATTTTCACATATAGCCATAAATATATTTGAACACAGAAATGAAACACTTTTAAAAATGTATAATGTACACATTCTGAATGTGAAAATGGACCATTTATCAGAGTTGTGAGGAATATATTAAAACTGAGTCAATATTTAAAGTAAAGTAAGATATAAGCAGAGGGTTTTATGCTGGGCACAAAGAATATAGGATTGCAAGACAGACTGCTGTAAAAAACGTTGAATAAATATACTGTGTGCTAAAACACAGGTATGTACATTGTGTAGTTAAAAAGAAAGGCATTTTAAACTCAGCCTGTTCTAGGTTAGTGATTTTAGCTGTTTTCTTAAGCAAGGATTAAAATTCAGTGTAAGCCACTTTAATGTAACGGAGACCCCAGCCATGATAAATTGAGATTTTTGCCACCTCAGTTTAGAATGACAGTGTGGAAGTATATTTACTTTAGAGTTAGAAAGGTCTAGCATTATCACCTCAACCTGTATGACCTTGATTTCTCTAACCTTTAGTTTCCTCTCTGTAAAATGGGGGAAGTGAAACTTACTTTGTGGGGTGTTTGTGCTAATTCAATGAGGTGACATGTACCTGTTCCTTAGACAGTACTGGTGCATGGTAAGCTCTCAGCGAGTGGTAGTCATTCTTATTGGCAGTGCTTATTATTTCCTGACGGAGACTATATAATTTATAATACTTAATTATTTCCAGGGTCCCCCAAATTCAAGCTTTAAGTTGTAGCTAACATGTTTTTGAATGCCTTGGGAGATAAGAAGTAGACAGGAGAGACTTTGGCTCAGAGTAAGTGGGAAGTAGGAATCCGGAATCCTGGTGAATGTGCCATTACACTTGACATCACCCTCCAGATGGCCATTCAGCAGGTTGATAATTTGCTTCAACAGACGCAAGCTGAGAGTCTCCTGGGGAGCTTTCTGCAGCGTGGATATGTAGCCAGAGGAGCACGTGGCACAGGAGGCCTGAGCCTGCTTGGGTTGTGCAGTAGGGCTCAGCTGTGCTGGTGAAGGTATTGCTCTGACTTGGGCCTTCATGGGTCTCAGCTGGTGCTCAGACACTGTCCCTGCCTAAGGCTCTGAGGAGCAGACATGCCCCTTTTGAGGTCTATGGCCTCCAGCTGCTTTGCAGTCTCTCTTGGGCCAGGGCAGTTCAAGCCCCTGTTCTGCTATTTAAATCCATCATCACCGGTGACTGCTTCTAGCCTATGCAGACGGAGTGTGTGTACGCCACAGGCTTCATCTCATTACCTCTGTGGGAGTCCTGACTGGTGGCTGGGGGAGGTAAGGAGGCCTGTACTGCAGCCTTCCTGTGGCACTCCCAGCACTGTGGAGGGTGGATCCAGAGTTTGGCTCTACTGCCCCTACAGTATCTGTGCCCCTTAGTGGACCTTTCTCCATAGCTCAGCCAGAGCCAGGGGTTTTGTTTTCTTCCAGCATGAGGGGACTGTGACACCCAGGCTTGGACATCAAGGTTAAATGACTTTGGGCAACTCATTTACCATTTGGGATTTGTTTCCTCCATTAACAGGCAGTGAACTTTTTAACATGTCATCTTTATTGTCATGTCCCTTGGACATAGTAGGTGCTCAGTAAATAATAGCTCAAATTTGAAAAAATGAGGATATGTTACCCACAGACCTGAGTGGTGCTGGGGAAGGAAGAACAGTTTTGTGAGGAATTGGTGAGGGCCCTTTCATTTCCTCAGGTTCTGTTCCTTCCATATTTCCAATGTGTAAAGAATCTCAGAATGTAAAAAGAAGCAAATTTGTATGTATTCATTTACTGACCCAAACTTTTACTGGCTTTGCCAGTGAATACTAATAGACATCTCTTTAGAAAAGGTATAGCAATTAGCCAAAACAAAACAAAACAAAACAAAAACCACATGTAAAGATGCTCAACATCATTATTCATTAGAAAAATACAAGTTAAAATCATGAATTCCTAGTCAGATGAAAGATTCTGGCAATAACGGGGTATCTCTGGAAGGTGCTGATAAGGGCCTTGTCAGTTTCAGGAGTGGGGAGGTCCTCCTTGGAGAGGTTTCTGGAGACTGAGATACCTGGTCAGCAGGCTTTTTCCTGGCTCTGACCAGCGATGGGCTATGGGTGGGCGGGCGTGGGAATGGAACATCTTCCATGAATCTACGAAGGTGAGGAGTCAGTGAGTATCAGCCTCTCGCCCGAGATTTGGGACTGGTTTAAGCCAGTTCTCTAAGCAGTTATTTTCTTGGCATTTGGGGTACAAGTTCATCCTATAATAAAACTATAATGGTAGGGGAAAATGCTAGATGACCGTTGGTGGTGCCCCCTGGGAGATGAGGCTGCAGGGTGATGGACACTGGGCACCTGCTCAGGGCACGCCCTCAGATGCACGGGGACACTTGGAGATCACCTCACTGATTAGAGAGTTGTTTGTTGAGTCCAGAAATAGGACAAAAGCCAGTGAGTGTTTTTAAGGGAGATTTCCATTAAGCTTTGTTTGGTAGATAAATAGTTCCTCTCTGCTCTAGGGCATTTTCTCTCTAGACAGCTGTTATTGACCCCTCACACGTTTGGGGAGGGAGCGGTTCTAAGGATATTACTATAGTAACCAGGAAAGTAAGGGGAGAAAAGCTTAATTGTACTGTGTAGTACAATGATGAAAGTTTGGCCCAGATGTAAACATAGGCAAATCTGGAAACCTGTTGCTTTTTTCCCCTCTCATTTGCTTTCTTTAATGTAAGTCTGTTTCTAGCCATATCCTTGTGACGGTCGCTGAAACAGAAATATGGAATTGTTCTCAGGACCCACAGCATTGCTCTGTTAGAACAATGCCCTGGTTTTAGAACATTAGGCCTGAAAAAAAAATATGTGCTGGCTAGCTTTTAGCTGAGCAACTCCAGGCAAGTTCCCCAGCCTCTCTCTCTCTTTAAATAGGGGCAGTTATGCCAACATGTGTGGCTGCCTCGAGGATTAAATGAGATACACAGTAAAGCGTCCATTATAATGCGAGGGACATGGTAAACCCTCAGGTGTTAGTTTCATTACCTTATATATAATCAGTTATCTTACAGTGAAATTTACAATTGGGAATATCTAGATTTAAAGCACACACTCGTTTATTGTTTTCCTTCTGACTTGAACATTAGAAATATTTGAAAAGAATAACAAGTGAAAATCAATTTCTAGTCATCTGGAAATTAATCAATTTAATATTTACATATTTTGCCCATTTTTTCTATGCCTATATATACATTTTATTTTATATCATTGAACCATTGGGATCATAATTTAGGTTTTTGCTTATGATTGACAATCTGTAAAGTTATTTTTTTAATTGTTGTTCAAGTGCAATTGTCTCCATTTTCCCTCCACCACTCCCCCAGCCACCCCACCTTCCACCCTCGATCTGCAAAGTTATTTTTACCACTATCTAGAATTGTGTGTGTGTGTGTGTGTGTGTGTGTGTACTTTATTCAATCAGTTGCCCTTTTTTGAGCAATTAAAGCAGTTTCCCTCCCAGAAGTAATTACAGTCAATGCTCTTGAATATTATACTTGATTATTCTTCAGGACCAAGTCCACGAAGTGGAATCGCATGGTCTAAGTATAGATTAGTTTCGTTAAGAGCTATGAAAATATTGCCGCATTACCTGTGTCGACCCCACTAAAAAAGCAGTAAGAATGCTCATTTTCCCCAATTAGTGCTGGGTGCTTAATTTTTAAAATGGCTTTGCTATTTTGATAGGTAGAAAGTATCTTACTGTAAATACAATTTGTATTTCTGTGGTTACAGGTGAGCTTAAATAATTGTGTATGTTTATTATGTACTTGTATTTCTTTTATAAATTATTTATTTAGCCCTTTCCTCAATTTTCCCATTAGAGTAGTATCTTTTTTTATTAATTTTTTGTAGGATATTGAACCTTTTCATGTACATTGTAGATGTATTAAGTTTGGCATTTCACTTCTTCTTTGTTTTCCCCCCCAAAGCGTGTTCAGGTACCGCTGACAGTATGACTTTGTTGGGAAAAGGCATGCAGGCTGTGGACATGAACACAAAGAACTGTCCTGAATGGCTTCTCCCTTGTTGTTGTTCAGGCTCAGTGATGGCTTGCGATGCAGAGGATAGGTGGGGGTCTTCTTGGGTGCCAAACATCTTTTCATTCTGATGTCACTACAGCTGTTCAGAAGCCCTTCCTCACTGGGCGAGTCAGGACCTGGGGTATTCCCAGGATGTCCCAGGTGTATGTGCAATGCATTGCTTTAAAGAATCAGTTTCGGGTCACTGTAGAGGATAGTAGAAGCAAACATTTCATTCTTACAGCTCTGGAGTAAAATGGCCATGACTTTTGGTCTACACCAAACCATCTTAAATTTTGTTTGCTTTGGCCAAATCTGATGGGAAACAGCTATGGGATAGTGAGCAGGGTATGGAGCCAAAAGTTCAAATCCTACCTTTTCTACTTGTCAGCTTTGTAGCCCTGCACAGATTATATAATGTTGCTTAGTCTCAGTTTTTTTGGTTTGCTGTGTTGGTAAAATGGATAGTATACGTGATCCACTTGGTGTGTCCCAGACACCCAGTGAATGCTTGCCAGTTAGTTTTTCTCTTTGCACCAGACCATGAGCTTCTCCAGGCCTGTTCTATCTCGCATCCACTGCGGTACTTACTGCATGTGCACAATCTCCCCTTAGCCCCTTAGTGATTATCTGCCGACTGAATGAGTGGGGCCAAGCACAGCAGTTTACATAAGTGCAGATTCACTTTGAAAAGTGAGAATTGACTTCTAAACATTTTCTGTGCATTACTTTTATAAACAGATATAAAAGTATTAAAATACTTTATAGTGTTCATGACTGGGTCATTAAGGCACACTGAGTTGGGAGTGTCATGCATAATTTGCGGCCTGGCATCCTCCCTTTGGGATTGTGATAGGCCCCCTGGGTTAGGGCTGGGGCTGATACCGTGGTGCTGATTGAGCCTACCCAGGTGGGCCCTGGAACCTTGAGTTTTCCCCCATGTAGTCCTCACAGTACCTGTTAGAACCTACTGGGCCAGAATGGGCTGCCGAGGTGCAGCCGGGCCTGTAATTGTTTCCACTCAAGACAGAGCAGAGCTGCTCCTGCGACCCACTGGGAGCGCCCGAGCGGGTGTGCAGACACATAATGGGCTCCGCCGTGGCTGGAACAGAGGCCAGGTGCCAGGACTCATCTTGGAGCAGTTACTTTCCTTGAAAGGGGATGCTTGTGGTCTGGTACTCTCCCCTAGTACTTCTGACGAGAAAAGGAAATCTGTCCCGCCCTGATCAGCAGTGCTGGCACCTCCCTGCAGAGCCCAGTTCTGACAGCCGTCCTGCAGGGGAGATGTTAGTGTGCCTTTGTGTCCATTTGCTGGGGCTGCCGGAACAAAGGAGCATAAACTGGCTGACTCACAACCAGATAAGTTTCTTGTCTTACAGTTTGGAGGCTAGAAGTGTACAATCAGGGAGTCGTGAAGGCCCAGCTCTCTCGAGACTCTGAGGGGAGTCTTTCTCATGCCTTTACCTAAGACCTGTGGTGGCACCATCAGTACTAGGTTTTCCTTGTCTAGCAGTGTGTCACTTAGTCTCTGCTTCGCTTGTCACATAATGTCTGTTCCTAATATGTCTCTGCATGATCTGGGATACCAGTTGTGTTGCATTAAGGACTCACCCTACTCTCCAGTATGACCTCAGCTTAACTAATTACATCTGCAGCCATCCCACTTCCAAGTAAGGAAGGTCTTATTTTGAGGTATTGAGGGTTAAGTATCATTAAAAAAAAAAAGGATGTTATTTATTTTTAGAGAGAGGGGAAAGGGGGGAGAAAGAGAGAGAGAGAGGAACATCAATGTGTGAGAGAAACATTTATCAGTTGCCTCTAATAAGCAGCCCAACCGGGGCCAGGCCCGCAACCCAGGCTTGTGCTCTGCTGGGAATTGAACAGGTGACCCTTGACTCTGCAGGACAAAGTCCAGCCAACTGAGCCACACCGGTCAGGGCCAAGGTTAAACATAGCTTTCTAGGGCACAGTGAAACCTGTAACACTCATGTTACACATGATGCAGGGTTGTAGTGGGTCAGTAATGTGGCCACAGTCGCAATGGGGATGTTTCGGGCCCAGGATTGTGACCCAGGTCAGTCCGACCCCAAAGCCACTTAATTCTCTTTCCACTAAAGTGGTGCATCAGAATCACTTGGAGAGCTAACAAAACAACGCAGAGCCCTGGGCTGTACTCCATTGCTTCTCCGTCTGTGATCCTTGGACCAGCAGCATCGAACTGCCTGGGAGCTGGTCAGAAATGCAGATCCTCAGGCTCACTGCAGACCCCAAGGATTTGTGTGTGTGCACACTCGTGTTGGTGAAACACCCGACTCAGGCAGAGTCCTGCTTTTCCTCACTGACTGCACGTTACAATTACTTGAGAAGCCTTAAAGCACACAAACCAACCAAACAACAGCCACAGCAGCCTCACCCAGGCCGGCTAAATCAGATGTCTGATGGGGCAGTGGACATTGTTCTTTTCAAAGCTGCTCAAGCCATTCTGATTCACCGTGGGAGTTGGGCACCACAGGGGGCCCAGAGGTACTTATTTCTGCAAGAGGGTCAAGAACCTTCAATACTAAGGTTTAGGACTCTATGTGTGCAGAAATGGTGGGGGAAAATTTATTTCAGGGAGCTCAGAAGACCAGAGTGAAGACAATCACACTGCATTTCTTTTCCAACCTTGCCTCTTACGGATACTCAGTGAAGGACAGCAATGTAGTTATGGAGCTTGGGATCCTGGGGGAGCATGAAAGGTGGTATGGAGACAGTGCATAGCAGGCACTCAGTGTTCATTAAATTAAAAAGAAACAACACAGAAAAACAGCATGGTTTGTCTCACTGAGTTTTGTCATTTATAGGGAAGTCCTTGTGCCGCTTTGGGGTACAAGGAAACATTGCAGACGTAGAAGGCTACACAAGCACTTAAGATGTTTATTAATTTGTGAAATATCAGTAAACACGAATGAGTTATTGGAAGCTTTGAGAATAAAATGTGAATAACCCTAACCACCTACAGACTTATTTTCTGCAGTAGATTTTGTTGATGAGGGGAGGCACTGTTACTCTGCGTGGTGACATCTTAGGTTTTAATCCTTCACCCAAATAGGCTTACGGATGAAAGATCCTTGCTGTTCCTTCAAACCCCATTGCATCAGTTCTCCTTCTCCTGATATTTTGGAAGTTCTAGAGTGTGAGGAATGTGCTCGTTTCAGCTGAGGGTCTTGCTTTTAGCATGCATTCAGTCCTGAGACCAGAATCTCAGAGGTGGTGGGCGACTCTTCGCGGACAGTGCTAGTGTGCTTTTCTCAGCCCTTGGAAGCCTTGAGATTTGTGCAGTATTTTGTACTCCTGATGCCCGCCAATCTTTCCCACCCTCCCGTTGCCATCCCGAAAGTCTTGCCTTGCTTGAACTCCATGAACATCTTAGATACTTTCTTGGTCTTCTTTTACTGACCTTTCTTCCTCATCTGGACTCTACTAAATGGTTATCTTCAAGGTGTTGTTCTCCTCTTTCTTTCCTTCACTCCTCCAACTTCACTGTTATCTCTGGGCAGAGGACCGCCATTTCCCTTCCGGATGGATGTCCTCTGGTTTGTAAAACACTCCGCACAGTCCAAGTGGAGCCCACTGACTTCTCTTAACTGGTTTTCCAACTTCATTTTTTGTGTCCCATCTCCCATACTTTTTCCCCAAGCCCTTTATCATTGAAACTGCCTACCTCGTTAGCCCTACCACTTGATTAACCCTGTGGAATCCCTGACTCCTGCGTTCTTCTTTGGGATATGTGTCCATTTTTCCCTCACCTTTCCCACCACCCAAATTCTAATTCCCTGATACCAGGATGAGCCTCTAACCATGTTTCCTGTCACTTCCATGTAAGTTGGAATCCACTTCCTCCCCTTCCTCTTCCTCTCTCTCCATGTGTATGTACATATATATCCATCTAGACATCCATCCGGAGGGGAAATGGTAGTCCTCTGCACACATACGTGTGCATGTGCACACATATGTACATGTGGCTCACATGACACATGGCAGTCGTATGAATGCACCTCATATATGACAGTGGTCTCATAAGATTATAATGGAGCTGACGTTCCTGTAAGAAATGGGAGGATGTGTGGTTCAGGAGGAGTTTTTTCTCGGATGAGAGCACGTTTTTTCTGTGGGGCTGGACAGTGGGTTCCCTTTCACTCACAGCACCTCAATTTTGAGTGCATAGATTACGTCCCAGTCAGCCACTGACCTGTTTCAGCACAGAGGAGCCTGTGCCCCCACCAGCCCTTATTCACAGGGGGGCACCACAGCCCTTCTAGATCCAGCTTTGTGGTCTTCCAAGCACATTGCTACAAATTCTTGGTTGAGGACCTAAGACCCTGTACAAGGACGCAGAACCACAGGAGCTGCCTTAACAAGTAGTGCCACTGCCACTTTAGAAAAGTCTCCCTGTCAGGTTGCAATGATGTAAAGAATACATTTAATTTCCTTCATCAGTTCAATGCTGGAGAGAGCCCTTTGTGCCAAGTAGGGTTAATGGAACCAAAAACAATTTTCCAAAGTCAAAATATTGAATCCTTAGTTCTGTACCTTCTCCGTAGTAAATCCCCCACCCCCTTTTTGGATGAATTCCACAAAAGTTCCTTACTCTGATATGCAATAACCAAAGTCACATGACCATGACTGCCCCCTATGTTTCTCAATTTCTTAGTCCTTCCAATACTAACGCCACCTCGCACTGTGTCCTGGCAGTCACTGTCATGGTGATGTGTGCCCATCCCAGCCAGTTTCTCCTCAGTACTTCCAGTCGGTCAGCCCACATCCCTGCTCAAGGAGCAAGACTGACAGTTTCAGTTCTGACCCTTTGGAAGGAAGGAGGGGGAGGGCTTGTGGAACAGTATTTGTAAAGTCTACAGTCGTGTCTGGTACTGTCCCAGGCCTTCACATGCACTCGCCACTCACTCACTGAGTCACCTGGAACAACTTTCAGTCCTGTGAGCTCCATAGTGCCCTGTAGAGGTATATCATTTTTATGTTGTATTTTTGTACCTTTTCTGTTTAGATATGTTTAGAAACACAAACACCACTGTGTTACAATTACCTGCAGCAGTGGTCCACAACCTTTTTGGTACCAGGGACCAGTAGGGGGGCTGGTTTCGGGATGATTCAAGCACATTACAGTCAAGCTTATCTTCTGCCGTGTGGCCTGAGTCCTAACAGGCCTGGACTGGTACCGGTCCACAGCCTAGAGGTTGGGGACCCCTGACCTACAGTATTTAGTACAGTGACATGTGTAGAGGCTTGTAGCCCAGGAGCAATAGGCTGTACTGTGTAGTCTAGGTGTGTGGTAGGCTTTCCCGTCTAGGTTTGTGTAAGCGTACTCTGTGCTGTTCGTACAAAGACAGAAATTGCCTAAGGATCAGAATGTATCCTCCTCATTAAGCTACTTACGACTGGTATGTGTGTTTGTGTATATAATCTTAAGGGTTTTTGCATAAAATATAAACTCTACTTATATTTCCACTTCCATCTTCTACTACTACTTTGGTGACTTTAGCTCCAGCTACATCATTTTTTTTTTTTTTTGCTTTTTCCACACTTCCCTTCTACATCCGTACTCTGTGATTTGTGGTTAGAGGTTCTGTGGACATTTGCTGGCTGATTGGAGGGGCTACATGCCTCTCCTCTACATGACCTACCTCCCCCTGCCTATCTATGCTTTCCTGCTTTTGAAGATTCCTGGTTCCAGTTCCACTTCTACCAGGTCTTTCCTGACCACTCAGTCCTGCCTTGATCTCTCTTTCTTTTCTTCTGACTCGCAGAGTACTCATCCTCTCTCGCACCTTTTCATCAACTCTCTTTTGATTTCACTTATGTTGACTTTGGACTTGTAGCATGCTGGTGTTCTGTTTCCTCACTTAGACTGGAAGCTCTGTAAAGGCAGGGCTGGACTGGTGGTATACTCTCTCTTCTTCAAGGTTTTCCCCCTCACCCCTACAGGCATTGCTCTGCACATGGCAGGCCTTATGTATAGTTAAATAAATGGATGAAGAGAATTGGAACCTGTGGTGGGCATATTTATTTAAATATGTAAAGCAAGAATGCCTACACTGTATGCCAAAAGTGTGAAGTGCTCATCTGTAATTACCCATTTAAAAAACACTTTGTATTTATAGTCGAGTTTGGCACCAAATCAGCACTGGTTTCTGCCTCCTTGATACAAATGTTACAAAACCTTGAATGCGCTGTTTTTGTAAAAGGAGCATGAACTTCTGCAGAGGTAGTGATTGATGTCGGATGTCTTGAGGCAGTGCCATCCCTCTTACTAGGAAGCACGGCAGTGTTGATCTGGGCTTGGTCTGTGAATTGATTTGCTTTTGCTCTCCTCCTCCCCCTACCTCACCACATGCAAAAGAAAAGAAGGTCTGGCATTCTGATGCCGGTACCATATTAAAATAGGTTTTAGTGTGTAATGTCTGTCTGCTCATTCAGGTGAAATTTGAGGTTCAGTCAAGGCCTTCCCCATCTGTGAGGGAGTCAAAATCTGATTGAATAGGTGTTATAGAAAAGTGAGACATACCTATTTATCCACTGTTTGTTTACTTATCTACCTACCTAGCTATAAAATTAAAAATGTGCCAGGCATTGATCTAAGGGCTTTACAGATATTAACTCACTTAAATTTTATAACCACCCCATGATGTGGGTACTCTATTCTCATTATTCTCATTTCACAGATAAGGAATCTGTGTACAGAGGTGGTCGAGGAGCTTGTTAACAATTATACACCTAGTTTAAGGCAATTATTTTTTGAAAGACTTAACAATTGTTATTTTTCATATTTCTTGACCTCCAGTAATTATTCAGGTGACTAAATGTCTGTTGTTCCCAATCACATGTCTAGTTCTATGGCTTTTACTTGTATAAACCATTCTGGTTCCTTTCTGTGGTCATGGCTATAGTTGTGTTCCTCTCTAAGATGGGCTACGGTTGTGTGCGTGTGCGCACGCCGTGCAGTGCATGGTGTGCGTGTCTGCGCTTTAACACCTACTGAAAAAAATCTGCACTGCTGTATAGTTTATAAGTGCTTTTTAAAATGCTGTCTCCCTTAGTCCAACAACCCTGGTGAGAAGAGTTACTATTAATTTCCATTTATTAAATGCAATAAGTGGCTTAGAGAGGTTAAGAGATTGGACTGTGGCCTTTACATGATTAGTACATCGGAATTTGAACCCAAGTCTTCTTAATCCTTTGCTCTTCCCACAGGGTATTGAGAATGCAGTCTTTTTGAAAGAGGGGAGATTATCAAACGCCTCGAAGATTTTTTTGCAGGGTTTTTCTTGATGTCTTTGGAGTCAGGCATTGCAGGGAAACGTGTGCATGATGCTAATAATTAAATACAGTTTCTAATAAAGGAGTGTTCTCAGTTCTACCTACCTGGGCCTTTGAAATTCAGTGAGAGGTTTCTGCAGAGAGATTTGAGGCCAGAGAGCCCATTTTTATGTAAACACCCAAGTCTGGAGATTACCTCTTGTACTTCCAGAGGTAAGTAGTCCCCTCCAGGAACACCCTGCAGTGTGAGTCAGAGCTCCAGGTTCCGGTCCAGTTCCACCGCGTAGCTGTGTTCCCTGACGTGCTCTCGTGTAAGTTGTCCACATGATCTAAGCCTCAGTTCAGGGTGGCAGGCACTGTGATAGGTCTTCCATGTAGTTATTCAAATCAGATAAGCTTTCTGCTCTGGAAGCGCTGTCGGACCAGTGGAGGAGACTGCCAGGAAACACAGCTATGGTTCCTTCTGTGCTAGAGATAAGCCCTGGGGATTTAGGAGATGGTGGGAGGCAGTAAGCCAGGCAGTAGAGCTACATGTGTATCAGAGAGTGTCCCCTACTATCCTGAGTTAATATTAGCTTCCTCCTCTTTCCATCTCCTAAACCTCGCCCCCTCCCCTTCCCTTTCAGTGTCCCTCCTTGACCCCGGTACTCAGCTTTTAGGTGGCAGTATAATAGGGTATGTGATGAAAGTGAATGGTGGTCCAAAAAGGAAGAAGACACTCAGCCATACTACACTCCTGTGTGAATACTGTGGTCAGGCACCTGAGCTCCCCTTGCCGCCTGTGCCCCTGAGGACCACGTGCTACTCCTAACACAGGGCTAATCTCAGATTTATTAGTATCCTGTGTGTATGTCTGTATTGCTCACTGACCTAAGGACCCCTTACAAATGGAGTCAGTTACATCTGTGTGTTCTCAGCATCAGCACTGTGCCTGACACAAACTTGGTGGCTGATAAGGTCTGTTGAGTGTGTGGATGGATGGGTGGGTGGGTGGGTGGGGGGTGCTGGAAGGAGCAGAGGAAAGAGAGACTAAGATGAGAAGAGATGAGATGCTGTTGGGCAGTGGCCACTAAAATTTAACCCAGGCAGGGAGGGGCTTGTGCTGGAAGCATGATTAAAAAGCTGCCATCTGCTAAGTAAGAGTTTAACTCCTTAGTTTCATAAGAAATGGCATGGTTTGACATTTAGGCCTGAAACCTGCAGTTGGAGCTGTAGCAAAACTTCTCAAGTTCTGCCTGGTGATTGATATGGAGAGAAACGGGTTCTTGATGGATGGAAAAGGTCCCAGCTCAGCCTAAAAGTACTCTCCTTTTCTTTTTTCATGAATTCAGCTCCACAGGTAGAAACTAGGACCTCCAGCAGTTTTACCCAATTTTAAAGAAAAGCAGTAAGTTAATGGAGGCTTTAATTGATAACTACAATATCTTGAGTGCCTGCCATGGGCTAGGGTCTGCAGTAAAAACTTTAATTCACCCAGTAACTTTCTGAAATAGGTTTTAGTGTCCGTATTTTACAGCCATGCAAATGGAAGCTCTAAAAGGTCAGTATTGAACAGTTAGTAGAGTTGGAGCTGTGGTTTGAACCCAGGCCCGTTCCCTTCCAAAGCTCCTGCTCTTACATGGATTTCAGTGATACCAGACGACTGGACTTCCCTAAAGATGTTTATGTACATTATCACCAGAGTCAAACTGAGAATCATGTTGTTGTGTTTCCTCCAGAGTCATAGTGCACCCTAATCCAGATTCTGCCTCAGATAATGAAGGTGGGTGGCTCACAGGCTACATTGGTCAGCGCTTCTTACAAGCAAAAAAAGAAAAAGAGAGAAAGAAAACCATTTGATTATATTCCGTGTAGGCAGAATGGATCTCACCATAGCTTGGCTGAGTTTGACATTTACTTAATGTGGATATATTTAGTGTAAACCGAAATTAGGCAGCGGGCTGAAATGGGCCCTCTGGGGGTGCCGGGAGTAAGTGAAGGTGGTTATGCTCAGCTCCGTTCTTCGCCTTTTGAGCTTGACTTTAAATATTTCTGAACGAAACATAGATCTTTGGTTTTAACTGGATGTAGCTCGAAGGTCAGCCCTTCAGAACAGAGCATTTCAGTCTTGGGGCACCAATTGTAACCTCCTGAGACGAGACCGCATTCGAGGCAGCTGGGTCAGCCCGGGATGGTGTCGGAGGAGAAGATTCATCAGTGATCAGTCAGATTACAGTTAAGTTTTTTGTTATTTATTGAGTGTCCACAGTACATGGGGCTTAGAAATACGGAATGGTTATGGGTTTTGCTGTTTGTTTTTGAGAAATATCCTGTCCCTTTTTTTCACATGAGCAAGAGAATCCTCAAGGAGAGATTTATTTATTCCCCTTTGAACCTAGGAGTTTTGTTTTCTTTAGTAAAACATGTAAAGTAAAATAGTTATACGTCATCATGTCTGTCCCCTCACTCCCTTCCTTCTAAGTAGTTCAATTTAGTTGTCGGACACGGAGGAAGATAGTATTCATGAAAGTGCCTGATAGGTGGTAGGCGGCGAGCTAGTGCCCATGAATCTTCATTTCCCTGTGCAGCTTGCTTCCCCAAGAGGTACTGGTGGCCAGGTGCTATTCATCCAGGTAAAGATGAAGAAAATGCACTGTTGTCATTTCTTCAGGCATGTTGCAAACCCAGTCCAATCCCAGGTATTCCAGACAGGAGCGATGTGCCGATTGTGCCAGGCTTGGAGGAGCATCGCTCACTCAGAGGTACAGAGGCCTGCCTGCCCCGAGCCCTTTGTTCTCCTGGTTGAAAGCAGTTAATTAGCAACTGTCTCCATAGCAACTACCTCACAGTCCAAAAACATTGTCTAGTTTTTCAGTTTAGCTTATCACACTGTTTACCTGAAGGGCTTTTCACTGCTCTGAGTCTCATTTGAGTTGGCGGCGTGCCTTTTGGGGAAGTGAATTGTCAAGATAGAAAAAAACACCATGGTAGCCAGAAGCTTCTCCCTAACCCGGCCAGCCTGGGCTCTGGGTTCTGTGTAAACAAAAGTTGTGAGGGCCTAACATTTTTACCACCTTCTTCTTCTTTTTTTTGCTTGCCAGAGAAGTGCCATTCTCTCCACCAAGCCCAGAATTATGAGGATTTGTCCCCCTTTCCCTGAGAGGCTTTCTAAGCTCTTTAATATTCCCTGTTTGTAGTACATTTCCATTATTAGTCATCTCGAAACCCCGGTGCTCTCAGCTGCTGCTGTACATTCGAGGAAATTTCACTTCCCTGAGGGTCTTGGCATTTCTGAAGGCCCTTGGATGGAGGATTATGAGTCTGCATGTGAATTAGTCAGAGCGGTTTTGTTTTTAGTTACAATGAGCTGCTCTCCTCCTTACCTGTGGCTTGGATGACTTAAGTTGATAGTGTGGAGAAAAGATGACTTCTGGTGGCTCGTCGGTAAATAGGACGGGGAACTTCGGCTTTTCCTTAGCCACGCAACAAAGACAATAGTTTTCGAGGCTGTCTTCGATAGAGTACCTACTGTATGGACCGCTGTGCTGGGACTTGTAGGAGCTGTAGCTCACTTCTGCAAAGGGAAGATCTGGGATCTATATTTTAAAGACAGAAAATCCATGTGTTAAGGTGTTGCTGCCAGACCAGAATGGTAGAATGCCAACTCAGTCTGTTGGTCTGTGAGACACAGCTTTTCCCTGAAATCAGGAAGCACGACGGACACAGAGCCTTCTGTCAGGATGTGGTGGTGATGGGTTTTGCCCGTGCCTGGTGAAGGGTTTAGTTAGGATGTCTGTCGCAGTGCCCTGGGAGACTTGTGCCCGAGGGGCTGGTTGGAATCTGGTGGTGTACATGAGTAATCAGATCCCTCAGTTGTGTGCAGGAAAATCGTGTTTCTGAGGTTTTCTTGGGTCCAGTGATAAAGTAGTTGAGTTTAGTTTTTAGACAATGTACAGTACCAGGGCTTATATAGATGCCTAAGTCAGTGTGGTTCTCTTCAAAATAGTAACCTGAAAAGACTGCTTCATGATGTTCCCACTCTTCAGACCTTTTTAAGGGACCCCTGTGGGGGAGAGTGCTCTCCAAGCGTTGAGTTGGAGGGTGACACAGCTTTGAATTCAGTGCAACACGCAACTCCTGAGCACTGAACCTCTGCAACTGTGGGTTGGAAAGTGTGCTTGTTCCCTAGGCAATCACTGGACCAGGCACGGATTCACTGAGAATAGCTCATACCCATCCAGCTTCTTTCTTTTTCTTTGAAAAATTTGTTAGACTCATAGAGCAGAAAACTGCCCTTGACATAGAGGATAAACAAGACTTTTGATAACATTTTAAATCATATTTTCTTTGTCAAAAATGGAGACATATTCAGTGTGCTGAATGCAAGGACCATGATTCTAAGCTGCAGCTGGTTTAATGCCTAACGTGCCGAGCAGGTGGTAACACAGGAGAACATTTTTTGGTGGTTGCCACACTGTCTTGTGCTCTGGCCAACATTTGTATGGTGTCCTGGTCAAGGTATCGTGAAACCTTTCGGTGAGGTCCTGATTCAGAGTGCAAACCTCGGCCCCTGCTGGAGGGATAAAGGCACCCAGAAGTCCCAGAGTAGATGATAAGCAGATGACTTGGCAGGACTCTGTGAGTTTTGTCAACTGTGAGACTACAGTAGGTTCGTAGACATGGCTTCTGCCGAAGTGAATGTCATCTCGGCCTGCAGTGACAGAAGAGAGGAGGACGATCACCATGTTAGATTCCGCTTCGAGGCAGGTGTTCTGTTTTCTTCCTGTTTTCCACCCTCCTCTCCCTCCCTCCTGTAGCCTGTGCCAGGCACCTTTCTGTGTGTTAGGGTGGACCAAAGCAAGCAGTCTTTAAAGAGAATGTGAATATTGTGAAGTTTGTTCAGTGGGAAACGACCCAGAAAATAAAGAGAACAAGAACCACATGCTGCACAAAATCATGAAGGGGTTAGGGCCTGTGTGGCCCAGCTTATTAAAGATTCAGCAAAAGGTGTGAGAGTTGTTTAAAGATGAGGGAAGGTCCTCATGGGCCACGAGGAGGCACCTTGGTCTTGTAGTCCCTAGGTATAATGGAAGTAAACATTTTGGCTTAATTATAAAAGGGTTGTGTTCTAATAGCCCTCCCTGCAAGGGTGGACTAGCCTTCTGTTTTAGGATATAGTGAGAATTATTCAGGAAATGGTCAAGTGAACACATGGTGGCTTGCTATACAGATCGAACAATATAATGAACTTTCTTTAAAATTTGCAGTCATAAAAATTGTATCACAGACCAGGCATGTCGTCTGCCTCGAAGACAAATGCTGATGGTGAGGGCAGATGTGTGTCACAGTTAACACGTCTCCTTTCAAAACCACGTATTTATCTCCTTGGGGTGCAGCTGAGTGTGATAGATGGAGAGATGTTGGAACATTTGTAACTGTGGTTTATGAGATTAGCAGTTCACTGTAGTTGTTATGTCATAATGAGATATCTGGGTGTCTCATTATTGTTTGAGCCTAGAAGTAAAGAGTGGGTAACATGTATCCTAGCCATTGTAAAAGCATTACAGCTATTATAAAAACTACCAAACTACCTCTGATATAGAACCACTGAAGTCTGAATCTTAGGTCTACCCATATTGAATTTTTTCTTTTTATTTTATAAATGCTTGGTCCTAAGGATGGTACAAATTTCCACAAACAATAGACATAATAGTGATCTTTTTGCTTTTGATAGTTATGCATCATAGTTTTAAGACAGCCCATGGAGTTTTAGAAATTGAGACTGCCTGCAAAATCAGGCATTGAGTGATTAAATAAAGATTAGTAGTTACAGAAACTTGTTGAAGCATCGATTGATACACCTTGAACCTTCTAAAGAAGTGATCTATTTAAATTAACGTAGTATCACAGCTCCATTTGCTGTTCCTCTAGGTTGATTAGATAGTTTTATGGAGTTTCTTTTATCCTTTCATTAGTAATTTTACTTAGTGATTTCTAATGCTGGAATCTCAGACTGGTTTATAAATTTTGAGGTCTATGTGAGCTTCTTAATTTGTCTATTTATAATGGCAGCACTTTCCTATTTCAATGTGTCTGGCCCCCCTGCCCCTAGTATTTATGGAGCCTGAAGCAAGAATGTGTAAAGTGGAGGCTCATATGCCATATGTCTCATTATTTAAAAGTTATAAATCAAGATAATAGCCTGTTGAATAACTTTTCCTAACCTCTTGGACTGACAAATATATCTTCATAGTAACCTGGAATCACCTCCAAATCTAGGCGTCTGTCCCCCCTCTTTCCGTCCCTGCTGCATCTCACGCATGTGTAGGCGTCTGTCCCCTCTCTTTCCGTCCCTGCTGCATCTCACGCATGTGTAGCTGCCCCAGACAAGCAGACCCTTCTCTGCCCCCTGCTCCCTCACACAGGGGCCCTTGACCGTTCCTTGCACCTAAGGGTGCACGCACCAGTGACAGAAACATCCTTTTGAGAATAGATCAGGGAAGGGCCTCCACAGGTCCTGGAAATGGAATGGGGGTTCTTCAGCGGGAAATTCTGAGGACTCAGGTCCTTAGTTCCTGGTCTAAAAGGTAGGGGGTCCCTGAGTGGGCTGCCTCCTTGGCCCTCAAAGACCCCTCACGTGGAGAGAAGGAGTATGGCAGAAAGAGGACCAGAGCGAGGCCTTTTAAAGCCTAAGGCACCAGTTAGGCCTTCTAAAGCCCAGGTCTGAGGACGGTAATGAACGTGGATGAAAACCAATTTCCAACTCACTTTCAAGCTTCTGAGCTTGAAACTGGGTAGTTTCAACCAAGTAGTTGGGTTGGCCTAAGTAGCTTTTGCCATTTAAGTTTGTAAGGGATCTAAACACCATGGTCTGAGAGTTGAGTAAAAAGTAGGTGATGATCATTAGATCAGGTTTAGGAAATCCCTGCAACTGTGAAATTACTCATAAGAATTTCGGGTTGTGCTGAACAATCGAACAAATTGGTAAGTAGGTTCCCATGGGCGAAATCTTCAGGCCGTTTGGAAGAAAACTTACAAATTATAACTAAGTAGTAAGAATCAAATATAATACCTTTTTCTGGAGAAGCAGATTGTATTGCAGGTTGTTTTAAAGCATGATGAGAAAACACTTAGCGTAATAGCACAGGTAGAAATGTTATGCCAGTTTTCACAGTAAAATCCCCGAATGTGAAAGCTCTCCTTTTTTGCAAAGATATTTGAAAGTAATAATGTTTGTATGCACAGTTAAGTTGGTCAGACTAAGATAATTTTTAGTTTCACGAGTTTTTCAAGGCAAGTACAACTGATCAATCTTTAGTGTTTTCTTTGCCACAGGATATAGTTCTATTTGTGTCAACTCAAAATAGTTTTTATGAAGGCTAATTACGTGTGTGTGTGTGTGTGTGTGTGTGTGTGCGCGCGCGCGCGCGCACACATAATGGTTTAGTGTGGACTGATGGGTTCTGAAATTACAGTCCTGGATCTTGCTCTTGGTTCTGCCACTTCCTGGCTACCTGTGTGACCTGGAGCAAGTCACTCCACCTGTCTCCAAGTCAATTTTTTCATCTTTAAAATGCTTTGAATTTTAAAGCATTTTAAGTTGAATTTTAATGCGTTGAATAATAGCATCTTTGCGATGAGGTGGCCATAAGTATTTTTAAAAATACAGGTATAGAGCTTAGCACATAGGAAACTGTTAGTAATAGTTAATCGACAGATTAATAAATGGAAAGTAATAATCATCATTAGCTGTCTTGTGTGAGGAAGGTCTAAGGATTTATATAAAGGCAACATTTTGTGACAAAATAACCTTTCCAGGAGAACCTATGAAAACTCCAAAGGGCTGCAAGGCAAAAGCAATGTGGATGATTGGCCTTCTTCTGGAATTTACCTGTTAAGTGTTGGCAGTGACCAGTCCTGGATGGTGCTGAGGCCTCAGTGGCCCCTGTGGTTGTCGTGTCCCCCTCCTGTCCCAGTTGTAGTCCTCACCCATCCACAAAGGGCCCTGAGTAACCGGAGCCCTCGATGTGACTTATTCCTTATCCACAAAGTGGTTTTGAAGGATATGATTTTTCCTCTTTGAGTATAAGACGGAAGAGGATGAAGGAAAAATTAGAAGTTTCTTTTTCTAAGTGAATACAATGCACAGCCTCGGAAAATATGGGGGAAGGGATGAGAAGGAAAATTATTTTTGTTTCTAAATGCACTTATTCATACCACTTCCCAAGTAACTTGTGGCTATCGTTATTTTTTAGTGATTTATGCTTAGTTTCCCTTAGGGATAATCAAATACTGGCCTTGGACATAGATGGAAATTATAGGTCATAGCAGACTCATAAAATAGTGCCTAGAGTGAGCTTGAGATTGGACATGGAATGGGGCAGCAGACTCCTACCATTCCTGTGTCCTCAGCTGTGCCCTGGAACCTTCTGTAGTGGGGATCAAAGGGTCCATGAGGTGCAGGGGTGCAACCTCTTCACTGGAGTAGCTGCTACTTAATTGATTTCTAGCAGCCTCAGTGCATACACCGCCTCTGTCCCCTCCTCGTCTCTAAGCTTCAGTTTTCTCCTTTGTAAGAAGGGAGACAAGTGCCCCCCTTGCCACGGTGCTGTGAGATTGAAGTAAGAGGCACCTGGCATGGGGCTGCCCAGAGTGTGCTAGCTTTCTCTTTCTCTTGCTGGTGGAAAGGTGGATGGCTTCACTAGTCCCTGAGCCCCTCTTCTTTGAGACACTAGGGAGAAACCAACAAGTGCGATCCACAATTTCCTGAACAGGCACCATTTCAAAATTTCTACCCATGCTCATCCTCATACAGGTACTTTAAAGTTGTCAACTGTGTTTTCTTTTCCATTCTTGGTGTTCAAAACCTGAACCTCTTAAGTTTTAGATGCCTCCTCTGTCAGTAGGGAGAAAGAACAGCTCCCACCTCATATAGCAGCTGTAAGGGCGGAGCAATACTGGTGAAAGGCTGCAGTAAGTGTGGTCCTGCTCAGGAAAGGAGGAGGAAGGGAACTGTGAAACCCTGTTGTGAATTGGAGGTTTTATTCTGAACCCATATTAAGAAAAGGAATGAGACCCATCTCAAAGTAGAAGCCAAAGGTATCCTTATTGAATAGGGTGTGAACACTGGTTTTCATTCCTAATGTGATTGGTAAGGATTGGAGTTGCACCTTTCCTGACCCCACAACAGTAAATGAATCTGGGTACTCAGGGGACCCCAGTGGTGGAACCTTTCACAGTTGGACCCTGGTCCCACCAGAGAAGATTGAAATCTCACCTTAGGATTTCTAGGTGTTCAGTTTCCTGCTTCTTGATAATGAACTCTACCCTTCCCTTCACTCAGTGGCAGAACCTTGAAGCCCACTCTCCGAGTGGAGGCACGTGGAATCTGGAAGGTTCAAACCCACTACTTTCCCCCCTGACACTGAGAGTGATATGGGGAGGCACCATGTTTTACTCATCACCAGCCCCCATTTCCAAACCTACTGAATACCTAATAGACTTTCAGGAAGTGCCATTTGGAGGAATGTCACCAATGTGGTTGATGTCCTTGTGTATATCCCCAGATCTTCAAAGACCGTATTTCTTGATCTGGCCACAGGACCCCTTCCCACCAGCAGTCTTAGACACAGCCTTGCTGTGCCTCCAGGGATACTGCTCTTCTTTGAAGCAGGCATAAAATGTTAATGCTGCCACGGAAGCTTAGGGAGGGGCCCCTAAAATCCAGCTTCCTGTGCCTTACCGTTGACTGCTGTAAGGGAAACCACTAAGATCTTTAGAAGTGGAGACTTATGTATGCAGGAGAGGGTGACAGAAACCTTCTGTGCATTCCCAGCTTCAGCCATAGGAACTGGGCTTACCTTGTGAGTTCCCAGCCACGCCCCCCTCCCCACTCCATGCCTGATGAGTGAACCATATGGTTATGGAAATGCTCCTAAGACATGAAGGAGTCTTCTTTAGACTAAGGAAAAAGAAGAATTAAAAAAACTGTGGTGTTAATCTTAAGTAATTGCTAATAGGTGAAGGCTTTTTAGAATTGAAGGAGTTTGGAAATTTACATGCAGATGTATGGCAGCTGGAGCATGTTCTCTGTTGGGGTTTAAGCAGAGGAACATCTTCCCTTTTTCTCAGGTTAGGGGTGTGCTGGGAGAACTCTGGGCTCCTTGCCCACAGGAGAGCCGAGGAAGCTTTCGTCTTGACGTCTCTGGCTAAGGCATGTTTTACCCCCTCTCCATGTCTGTCTAAGTCTTCTGAGTGGTTTTGTAGACTCGGGATTCCTGGTAATTGATGGTTCAGTCCTTAGTGTGACTGGGACCTGTGCTATACCTCCCTGGGTCTGGCAGTTGTCACCAGCTGTGGTTGATGCCCAGTGCTACATTCTTCATGCTGATGAGAATGGTTGATAATGTCACTGGGATGATTCATAAGACAAATATATATTTGGTCACTCAGATGACCAAAATATATTTCTCATATATATTTGGTCTTCTTCCACAGTTTCTGACTCACAGCTCCCAATACCCTTGGAATTTTCTAAGTGTTGACAGTGACACTGGTGTCTCTTGCTATATCAATGGAGTGACTTTTGGACCTCTCCTAAGGATAGAGGCTGGTTGGCAGGAGAACCAGCCATGTTGGAACTTTGTTTTACCCCCTCACCTCTGAGGAAGGGGCAGAGCTTGGAAATCGAATCACCAGTGGCCAGGGATTTAATCAACTGTGGTTGTGTAAACACCCAAGTGGACAGGGGCTGGTGAACACGTGGCAATATGGGGGAAAATGGAGAGGGCACGGAAGCTCCGTGCCCTTTCCCTATCCTTGCCTATGTATCTTCTCCATCGAGCTATTCCTGAGTTATATCCTTTGTAATAAGCCAGTAAGATGTTTCTCTGAGTTCTGTGATACAGTCTAGCAAATTAAACAAACTCAAAAGGGGGGTTGTAGGAACCCTGGCTGGGTAGTAGCTCAGTTGGTACACCAAAAGGTTGCAGGTTCAATCCCCGGTGAGGGCACATACCTCGATTGCAGGTTTGATCCCATTGGGGGCGTGTGTGGGAGGCAACCAATCGATGTTTCTCTCTTACATCAGTGTTTCCTTTTTTTCTCCCTCTAGCTTTGTCTCTTTCTTTCCTCTTCCCTTGTCTCTCAAATCAATAAACATATCCTCAGGTGAGGATTAATAAAAAAGGTTGAGGGAGGGTTGTGGGAATCTCTGATTTATAGCCGGACAGTCAGAAATGCAGGTAATAACCTGGGCTTACAGTTGGCATCCTGAGTTGGAGTGGGTTGTTGAAGCCTCCAGTCTGTGTAGCTAGTGGATCAGAAGAACAGATAACAACCTGGGATTTCAGATGGTGTCTAAAAGTGTGTATGCTAGGGGACGTGGGGTCAGCAATTTTGTGGTTCTGTACCTGTGGAACCTGATGTTGCCTCTGAGCAGATAGGCGTCAGAATTGAGTTGAATTCTTGGGCACCCTGCTGGTGTTCAAGAGTTGCTTGCTAGTGGTACAGGAAACCACCCCTCCACACATGGGAATTTGGGTCCAGGAGTCAATTTAGTAACCATTAGTGTTCCTATGAAGTTCTTTCTGTAGCTTTGGGCCATAGAGGTCTCTGACAATTTTGTGCCTCTAAAGAAGCTGTTCCTTGGCCCTGGCCCTGAGATAAATTCTTTTGGGATACTGATTCTTCCTCGTCCAGTGGCTGCCTGCAGTTAATACTAATTAGATGACTGCTTTCAACACAGCTTGTGAAGCTGGGTGTCTTTTGTATGGAGGTGACTACAGGCTACTTAATAGCTCCATGGCTATAGAAGACATTTTTTTGGAAGCCTCCTCAGCATCCGTTCTCCTCTTCTTACCAAAAATCACACAGTCTGTCACCCTTCACCTTGTCATGTATATAATCTGTGGAGTTGACCTCACTCACAACTACAGAGATGGGCCATGATTGACACAAGCCAAATAGCAGATGTCCGTGGGCATTGGTTACCCAGTCAGAGCCAGTAAAGTAGGTAAGATTTTTTTCTGTACCTCTGAAAAAGAAAAGCTTTCTTTTGCCAAAGATTTGGGATGAGAATCTCATGTCCTGTGGATGGTATGGTATGAGGACATGAGGTCAGGACTGTGGTAGCAGTTTTCTCTCTTAAGGAACCTACACATATACAGGACTGGTCACTTGTTGGAACCAGTAGCTAACCTAGTGGGAGGTAGATTTGTGATGATGTCATCAGAGCTGCTCTTAGTTGAATGTGCTGCTAAGACTTCTTCCCTTGTCCTTTGCTTAAAAGTAAATTTTAATTGTTGCTTGGAATGTAGTAACCTGATAAGAAGACCCTTCCTATTGGGAACTTGTTGAAGAACTTCTAACAAGCTCCTTCCAAGACTGTATCATGGCTGGGTGTTGGCATCCACGGAGCCAGGGACCCTCCCTCCCATCAGCTGTGACAGGTGGATCCAGAGCATGGCTTCTACTTTCTGCTGAGGGGGGCAGGGCCAGGAAAGGGTGTCTCTGATCCCGGAAAGGCAGCCTGAGGTGGGACCCAGAAACCCAGGGACCCAGAGAGGAACAGTGGGTTGGAAGAGATCACCGGGAGGTCTGGGACTGGTAGCAGGGAGCAGCCTTGTTCACGGTGGTAATCCATTAAAGATTCCGGGATGGATATATGTCATTATGAATTTGTCCAAACCTACACAACATACAGCACCAAGAGTGAGCCCTGATGCAAGCTGCAGACTTCGTGTAATAATGATGTGCCAGCGTAGGCTCATCAGTTGGACCAAACATGCCACTCTGGGGGGGGGATGTTGATAATGGGGGGGCTGTGCATGTGTGGGGACAGTGGCTGTATGGGAAGTCTCTGTACCTTCTACTCAGTGTTGCTGTGAACCTGAAGTGGCTCTAAAAAAATAAAGTCTATTAAAAAAAAGTTTCCAGGATGGAGCCATAGATCCTCAGTTGTCACAGACTGTGAGTGTGTACTGGGGCGCAGGGGGAGTGGGGGGACGTCTAAGATCTGTAATGTTGGGGAGTCTGGACTGTTGTAGATGTAACTTCTCTCGAAGTGGTCTCTGCTTTCTCTTTTTTGCTTGAAAAACCTCTTGCCTTTATGCTGAGAAGAGCCCCTTGAAGCCACTGTTCGTTTGTCGATAATTACTCACACCTGCGATTGGCCAGCTCCTCTCACACGCAGCAGTTAGACAGCAGCCAGGACTAACCACAGGGCCGGGCCAGGCTCAGAAATACCATCTTTATGATGCACAGGGGCTTTTGAGCTTGTGGTTTTGGACTTGTGGTTGTGGACTGAGGAAATTGCTTCCTGGGTTTACGGGGAAGGTAGGGGAATGACCCTCTTGCCACCACTTACTCAGTACAGCTTCCTGGTGTGGGCACTGGGGCTCAATGTGAGTGACAGGCAGACTGCAGGGGTTTGCAGGGAGGCGGTTGGGCAGGCAGGGCGGAAGAGTACTTCCTGATCCTGCCTAGCATGTTGTTGTTACTAGGACCTCAAAAAGGTGGCTGTTAGAAGAGCACTTACATCTGTTGGTCCCTGGGGAGATGGGAATGATGGGGGTTTTGTCTCTAACCTGTGGGAGTTCTCAGCCTCATGGACAACAGATCTGTAATAAATATGATAAGTGACAACAGCTGGACAGATTCACATTGGTGCAAGTTTTTAAAAAATAAACTTAAGCAGAATTCTGAATTACTGTTGGTATCCAGTCTTTGTCTCAAATGTAGTGTCTAATGTGAAACTTAGGATGTTTATCAAGAGAGAGAAATCTCGGAGATGCTGGAATTTTCCTTGAATTCCCCCTGCTAAGAATGAATCCTTTACATTTAGGACTGGAGAGAAGCATGCCACGCGTCTTCACTGAAATCACTCTCTTTGGGGAAGGGATGACCGAGCGCTCTTCTGGGTTCAGGAACACCGAGCCAGAGCATCACCCGAGACAGGCTGTGCGGCAGGTCGTCTCTGTACCGAGTGAGATTACGAACACAACAGTACATAGAACGATACCTCTCCGAAGGCTCCTGGGCAGGCTGCTGGCAGGTGCCTGGGCCAAAGCAAGGGGTTAGTGACCATGATGTTATCATACAAGACTTACAGCACATGGTCTTTCAGAGCGGGTTGAGTATTTATGGCAGAATCACTGGTGCCCAAATGCTCCCGCTGAACCCGCATCAGTAGGTTGTGTTGGTCAGAAAGCCTGGGAGGAGCAAGAAATCCAGACAGCGAGTGACGGCCTGGAGCTGGAAGGGAGGAATTTAGCCCTGGTGAGGATGTTCACTGGGCTGCTGGTGTCAGAGCGCTAGGGGCGAGGGGGAGGCAAGCTGGGGGTCCCTAGGAATCCTGGTAGTAGCTTCCACCACTCTGACGCTTGATAAATGGAAGTGCTGTTGCGTGTTTTTGTCTTTATGAAATTGTAGAGACACCATCTTTCAGTCAGCCATTGGGGAGCTCACTTTAAGAGAGCTTCAAGTGAGCCAAGTAAGGGGGTAAGAGAGAGGGGAAGAGTTGCTGAGGTCGAGTGAGTGCCCAGGGTCCCATTCTGCCCGGTCAGCAACCTGTGTGAACTGTGTGTTCTGTGTTTCAGCCTGGAAAAATATAATTTCGCTGTGTGTGTGTGCTTGTTCATTTGTTCTATTCTTTATAGGGGCTCTTTTGGTAAACAGTGTAGTGTTAATGCCAAGAACTGTGCTTTTCATTTCTAGAAATGAAACATGAGCCCAGGGGCCTCTCTACAAGAGAAGGGCTGTGTGACTTGGTATGAGCTACATAACTTCTCTGAGCTCAGTCTGTAAGTTTGCAAGTTTGCGCTAATGACAGGATCAGGTGACATCCAGTCCCGCCTTCCTTGGAGGAGGGTGCTGGTGATGGTGGACGGAGCACTGGGCCGCAAGTTCACTGGGATCTCCATGTGTTGTATGGACTTCCCTGCGGTGCTAGTGTCCCATCCGCCTGCAGGTGGTATCTTGAGTCACAGCCCATGGTAAAGGAGAGAGGGTGGGGTCTGGCCTGGGTCAAGCCCTCTTGGACCAGGTTGTGAGGTGCTGACCACAGGTCTGAGGCCCTGAAAAAGTGCTACAAGCAGGGTGTTTCTTTCCCCACTGGCACTGCATTCAGTTCTTGACAGTTTGACACAAACAAACAGTTCTGGTAGCTGTTTCTTATTCCCTCTTGCCTCCTGCATGCTGCCCGCCACCCTTGCTGGTCACCAGGGCTGACGTGGGGAGGAGTGGAAAGCAGCCTTGCTGACAGTGTATGTCATTGTTTGCGCTCTGTGGAAGGGGGGTGTCTGGCAGGGGCTGGAGACCACACTCCGGCTTGGAGGCCTATGTGGAGGCCCCAGAGGCGCTGGGTGCCTGGGGAGTGCGTAAGAACCTCTGTCCTCAGAGCATGGTACCCTGGGTCACTGGTCCTGCCTGTGTCTGAGTGCTGGTCCCACTCTCGAAGAGAGAGTTTGTTTTTGTTCCCCTTTGAAACAAATGTGCATGTGGCCGAGGGCACCTTAGAAGACTGTAGGAACCAACA